>VSTD030000561.1:0-15422 GCA_008808055.3 Sporobolus alterniflorus | reverse complement strand
TCCATTACTATGACCCATAGTAATGGACACACCAGTTGTCTTAAGCCATAATGAATGGACTAGTGATGAAAATGGAAATGCTTGTGTCCATGAAGGTTTGACATCATAGTTTGCTTATTACGGCCAGGTTACGACCAGTTGTAGCAATGATACTAGTTGGTGTTTTTTGTGCCAACAAGATATAGGGTGGTCAAGATTATGCATTCCTGTTCCAAGGTGGTCTTGCGAACTATGAAGAACAACAAAGCACACTATAGCATATCCTAGTTCAGGCCCCTTCTATAAGGTTATAACCCTACGTCCATCATTTCTTTGTATTGAAGACAAACAGTGTTACAATGGGGGTGAGCTGAGAGCTTGTTGGCGCTCATAAAACACCGATTTCATGTGCCAACATGTCGAATAATTGTATGAAATACCAATATATTCACCTCATCTACTAACCTAGTTCCATGATTTTAGTGTCTATTTGATTTCATAAATATATGTGCCAAATTGGAGCATTTCAAGAAATTACAAGAAAATGTTGAATTCTACCAAAATAGGTCTCACCCTGGGAATAGACCTGACACGAGGAGGCCATGTGCAAAGGCCACTGACGTGTCGGCCTAGTGGGTGGCTGGCCAGCCCCACTTTGTAGCCTCCCATGAGTTTCCTTGGCGGTGACGCTCTCCAAGAGGCGGCAGAATGGAACCCGAGGCCTAGAGTCAGTGGAGGCCATGCTCCATGGCTGGCCGGCCAAGACCTGGCAAGTTACCAACTTAATCAAGTCGGTAATTGCTCCTGGGACTCCTATAAATACCCCTACCGATTGAATTCACACACACCACACTCTACATGTAGTTCTCCACTTGTAGAGGTTCATAATTTGTAGTAGAAGTGCTCCAGATGTTCTTATATGTTCTGTTCTTGTTTTGTCATGAGCTTAGATGCGTGCATAATTACTATCAATTGGTTCCTCTTGTTCGTTGTTATTGCTCTATGGGTTATCTGTCTGACTCAGTAGATTATTTTAGATCCTCGTAGCTCGAGTGCTTTACCGACGTTGTTGTGTTTCCTTGTATTTTATCAGCTGACAAGGAAGCATTCAGCTTTACTTGCAGACATGGTGTCCGGGTCTAAATACTTAAGTGAAGCTCCACGCCTTGCACTTAATTGTGGTACCTGCAGAAGTGACAGTCCTATTAGGGCTTTGTAATCCACCACACCGAGGTCATGGCGAGCCAGCCAAACCTAGGCTGATGTATCCCCTTGTGTGGATTCCTTGCTGTGATACAGTTAGTGAGAAATTGGGGTCGCGAAGCAGAGTAGGCAGCATAGCAAGTGATTTGGAATCATGAGTAATGTGTTGTGATGGACAAGACTAGAATAAATCCCTAGGAGTTGACCCTCTTCGTGAGTCTCCCGACTTGGTGGAACCTTAGCTTACCCGTACAACCTGGAGAACTAGTGTGTGTTCATTAACCCCAGTTAACGTAACCTCATTATAGCCTAGTAGTACTCATTGGAGTTACTCCCTGCGTTAGTCTTAGACGTGATAGAGATCCTTCCTCCCGTGGGAAAATATAAATACGATACCTGGAGAATACTCTTGGTGAAGTGCTACATTGACAATTCCATTTGCTTGTAGAGCTGCATACGAAACATCAACAAGCATTTCTGGCACCGTTGCCGGGGAGGGAGCCAGTATCTTTTATCTATCTATAGATTACATGGGATAATTCTAACTAGTATTATTAGTCTTACAGACATATCCACTGCCGTATGGTTGTTTGTGGTGGTCACAGGGAAGTGTTTTGTCAGACCCGAGTCACTGATAGTTCACCACTTGTTTATGAGGTTTACGTTGAGATTTATCTCGATAGGACTTCTGAGATCTCTCATCCGACAAGTCAGCGAGAAGAGCAACTGAGGAGATCTGAGGGTGAGCTTGAATCAGCTTGCGGATTAGACTTTCGCCGAGGCATGGGAGTGCTATCATGGTCTCATGATAGATCTCCCAACTGCCGACATGGAAGATAGGGAATCCACCTAGAGATTCTACTGTGGGTTGTCACAAGAAGCTAAGGAGTATATAGATACCCTTGCTGGAGGAACCTTCTTCATGCTCAATGCTAAAGAAGTGTGAGATCTCTTCGAGAAGCTTTTCGCTAGCGAAAGGGAGAGTGAGGAGCATGGTTTAAAGGAAAATTCCCACTCCATCGAAATTGATCCCCTCACAAGTTTCAGGGTATGGCTCTCACCCAACCCACAGCAAGTGAGATGCATCAAGCAGTGAATGAAATCCTAGCATAGCCATCCAATTGGAAGAAAATGCCCTTGTCCAGGATCAGTAGTGATGCTATCCTGGACAAGCTTCAGAACAGGCTAAGTGGACCAGCACTCCCCACAGTTCCTTGCATCTTGGGGTCAATCAAGGTCCATCATACGCTCTGCGATTACGAAGCTAGCATGAACACCTTGCCCAAGATGGTCCATGACTACTAGAACGAGGACCCATTGGTCTCTACCCCTCATCAATTGCGACTGGCAAACTCCACTATAATGCAGACCTACGGGATAACAAAGGATGTGTTGATTGAGTTCCAAGATTCTTCAACCATGGTTGATTTCATGGTTGTAGATATGGATCCTCATTAGTAGACCTCCATCATCCTTGGGATGCCCTTCCTGAAGTCAGTTAGAGCGACCATTGATAAGAAGAGAGGGATCATCAACATGAAAGTTGACAAGGTTCATGAGATCCACCACCCTAAGAACCTCTCGTGTTGCTGCCAGATTTGAGTCCACCGATCCACGGGTTCGAGAAGGGTAAGATGCATGGAGGTGTTGCCAAAGCACATGAGAAGTCACCCTTAGTCGTGAAACAGAAGGGCACAAAATGCTATGACACCCAATAAGAAGCCAAGCGCAGTAAAAAATTCTTCTATGAAATTTTCTCGACGCGTCATGAATGCCACGTCTGCTGCGGCAAGTTCTTCAGTCGCACCGGTGACCTAAATATTCAGGTATGGAGACGATCTTGCTCACAGACCTAAAATGTGATGCTCTCACCGAGAGAATAAACCGGTAATTATCTCATATTTCATTTTCCATCCTTCTTCCACCATTTGCATTTCTCTCCCCTTTCATCCACCATTTTTATTTACTCCTTTTCCATAGCATGTTTATTTCATCATTGCATAATATAAAACCTAAATAAATAAATAAAAAGAACTTTAAAAAATGATGAATGGAATTTGCTTTACTTTTGATGCTTTTGGTCAGTGGAGTAGTTATGGGGTTCACCAGGCCGAGCACGCAGTCGAAGGGATTGGAAGACTCAAGCATCAGATGGATGACTTTGCACACATGCAAGTGGAGATGCAAGCCTCCATCGACTCACAGACAAACATGATGCATGACCTCTTCGGTCACTTCGGGATTAACCCTGATGCTTAAATCTTGCAAAGATTTAAGCTTAGCGGAGGTGTCGGGTGCCCAGGTATGAGTCCGCATATGTCTCATTTTGTTCCCATCATTTCTAGTTACCTCGTCACTTGTCTTGCCCGTCGTATCACTACTGTTGTCATGACTTCTAGTAAGTAATGCTTCCCTTAGTTAGGTGTTTATCGAGTCAATAAAAAGAACTGCTACAGGACATGGTTAGGTTATACATCATCCTTTGCTTGAGATTAGTTGCAACCACTTGTAGATGACCCCTGTTTTGATAAACCAAACTGATTAATGTAGTTATGCCTTGGTAGACACAAAATCTCTTGCTAGCAAAAAAAATTCAAAAGTAACCATGTCTAAGTTATTTGGAGGTGTGATATATGAGTTACTGTTAATCTTGCTAAACCTTGATTTTGAGATTGATCGGAGTTGAATGAATTTAGCAAGGTTGCTCAATGACATACATATTCCCACCAGAGCCAAATATTTTCCACATAGCAACCCCTATTTGTGTTGAGCTTTGTTAAGGGATGTGTCCATTTGAGTTTTGAAATTTTTTTGAAAATGATTTGCTACCCACATTGTTTGCTAGCCTCACCCAAAAATATTGGCGTGCATAACTCCACTCTGGAATATGCGTCCACCGCCAATATATCCACAACTCCCCCATCTCCATAATCATGGTTTAGCCATGTTAGCCTGCAGAACACCACTCCGGAATATGCATCCACCGTCAGTATATTGAAGCCATTTGAAAAGAAGATTTTAAAGAAGGGATTTTCTCCTCAAATATCATCAAAACCCCCAAGTCCTCAGGAGACGGAGCAAAAAAAAGAGGAGAGAGGAAGAGAAAGAAAAGCTCTAGGAGTCTCTTCAAATAAAGGGGAAGTTAACATTTTGAGAGGAGAAATACACTTCAACTTCAAAAATCCTTTGCGATGTGATCTCATTTTCTCCCCCTCCATCATACCATTTCAAAAACCTTTTCCAAGATCATTGAAAAAGTTTACTTAACTTTTTTGGACCATCATTTAGCTTGGCAATATACATGACATGAGTTGTACCCTTTTCCTTTACCCATCAGCTCCACATATTCAACTTTTAGAGGGTAGGATGAGAAGGTGCATTTGTTGAGCTGAGGTGAGGAACCACATACAGAAGAGAGAGTGCTCGAGTGCCTAATGTTGAGGAACCATAGTATCATATTCTCTCTGATTGATTTTAAAGAAGAGGCTAAGTAGGAAAGACATGGATGAAATGTTCCATCTTTCAACCGCCCACGACAAGGTGAAAAAATTCCACAACAAGCTCCATGAGGTGAGTAGGGACCACAAGGTATGGCCTCATTGATTTGTTTGGTAAGTCTAAATATGGGTCTACACTTGTGTTGCCTCGAATCTCTTGCATTGCTTCAGGTTTGGCTTTGCTAGAGGACGAGCAAAAGTTTACACTTGGGGGATGTGTTGGCGCTCATAAAACATCAATTTCATGCGCCAACATATCGAGTAAGTGTATGAAATAACAATATATTCACCTTATCTACAAAACTAGTTTCATGATTTTAGTGTCTATTTGATTTGAGGAACATATGTGCCAAATTGGAGCATTTCAAAAAATTACAAGGAAATGTGGAATTCTACAAAAATAGGTGTCACCCCGGGAATGCACCTTACACGAGGAGGTCATGTGCAAAGGCCACTAATGTGTGGGAATAGTGGGTGGTCGGCTGGCCCCACTTTGTAGCATCCAGTGAGTTTCCTTAACAGTGAAGCTCTCCAAGAGGCGACAGAATGTAACCCGAGGCCCGGAGTCCATGGAGTCCGTGCTCCATGGCCGACCAGTGCCGTGGCTAGGCCGGTCGGCCAACACCTGGCAAGTTACCGAATTAATCAAGTCGGTAATTGCTCTTGGGACTCCTATAAATACCCCCTTCTAATGAAATTCACACACACCACACTCTACTTGTAGTTCTCCACTTGTAAAGGTACTGGTTTAGTAGTAGAAGCGCAGGTGAAGCCCTATCGGGAGTCGAGAGTTGAGTCGAATCTTCGCTCGAGCTCGGGAAGTAGTCTCAGAGATCGGTTAGCTCTTGTATCCTTACCTTTCTTTATAGACTTTGAGTCATAGTTATTATATGTTTTGTTCTTGTTTTGTCTTGAGCTTAGATGCGTGCATAGTTACTATCACTTGGTCCCTCTTGTGTGTTGTTATTGCTCTATGTGTTATCTGTCTTACTCGGTAGATTACTCTAGCTCCCATAGCTTGAGTGCTTTATCGACATTGGTGTGTTTCCTTGTATTTTATTGGCTGGTGGGGAAGCATTTGGCTTTACTCACGAACGTGGTGTCCAGGTTTAAATCATTCAGTGAGACTCCACGCGTTGCATGTAAGTGTCATACCCATAGGAGTGATAGTCCTGTTAGGGCTTTGTAATCGACCACGCCGAGGTCGTGGTGAGCCGTTCAAACCTAGGCTGCTATATTCCCTTGTGTCGATTCCTTTATGTGATATAGTTCGTGAGAAACAGGGGTCGCAAAGCAAAGTAAGCAACATAGCAAGTGATTTAGAATCCTAGGTAACGTGCTATGATAGACAGGACTAGAATAGATTCTTAGTAATTGACCCTCTTCTCATGTCTCCCGACTATGTGGAACCTTAGCTTACCCGTACAACCTGGAGAAGTAGTGTGTGTGTCCGTTAACCCCAGTTAATATAACCTCTATATATCCTAGTAGTACTTGTTGGTGTTACTCCCTGTGTTAGTCTTAGACATGATAGAGATCCTTCATCCCTTGGGAAAATATAAATATGATACTTGGAGAATACTCCCGATGAAGTGCTACATTAACAATTCTGTGTGCTTGCGGAGCTGCATACGAAATGTCAATAGAGCATAAGAAGTTTGCTAAGTGAAAGGGGGAAATGTTCTTGTGTCCTCCCTGCCTGAAGGGAGGGGGACTTTTATAGCTGGGAGGAAGCTAGATAACTAGAAGCTAATTATTTCTATATCCTCGAAGGGATTTACATAACCAGTAGGTCCAGACATGCGATAGTCAATTCTTCAGGGTTGGTTGGGGTCTTCCATGGTGTTCGGGCCTATTCTGGAGTCTTCCCGGTGAAGAGGTGGACGATGATCGAGAAGGTTCCTGGTGTCACTGCATTGTGGGGTCGGCTTTGCTTTACTACTAAGTCCCTATGGCGACCGGTATGGATGGCCTGCATTGGCCCCTACTCTGACCTAGGGCCCACAGTCATTCAGATATGGAAATAGGATGCCCTGCCAGGCTTTGTCTTGTCCCATCGTGTGAGAGTGGTCGGTAGCACTTTGCTAGGGCATACACAATCCCAGGCCTTGGATGCTTGTGGAGGTATTGACTGCCTGAGTACCTACATCATGGATTTTTACATAGAGCATGTGACCTTTTACCATCGGCCGCTTACCCTATATAGGGAGTCTTACGGTGCGTGTATGTGTATCCCTGATCTAGTTATTACTATGGACAGCGATGGGATGGGTCCCTGTACTCGAGTATATGTTATTGGGTGCGTGTGAGCTTCTGTGGCCATGCCTTATTGTTGCCAAGTGATGAGCGCTCCCGTCCCTGAGGCCGCGATGATGGTCGTGCTTATCCGGAGAATGAAAGCCCCCAAGTGGGACGGCTGGACGCTCAGGTCACTCCCGAGTTGAGGCAAGAGCGGAATGGGCGGGTTGATTTTGGGATTAGTATTTTAGGTAGTGGCCCCTCCTCTTCAGCCTATAGTGGTGTGGCCTTTATACGGTATGGGGTGTATGGCTCCCAAGCCATTTGCCGCTGGAGGGAGTCGATCGTATTCGTACCAACAGGTCATAGCCGGTGTCTCGTAGTACTAGGGTATTTTACTCCGTCAGTAGCCCCCGTGCCTTCCGTTGAGCCGGTGGCAAAAAATGTCCCCTCAATGGGAGGCGGAATAGATGCTCACATGCCACTGCGGGCACCTCCACGAGATTCAGTGGTGAGGTTTCTGGGTCTAAAGCCTCCACAATTTTGACCTCGAATCCCGTGGCGGTGCCCAGCATGTAGCCCCCAAGGTTGTGTCTGAGGTAAAAGCTCGGGCAGGGTCTAAGTTGCATATCTACTATGTATTTTAGCACAGATGACTTTAGTGTAGCACCATGGTCCCATCTGAGTTGTTAGAATGTGGTGCGGCATTTTGCACTGACCCCATCCTCAAGTGTTTTAATAACTCAGAGGAGCTAAACTCCCGTGCTAGACAGCATGGTCCCTGAGCTCGTGAGCTGGCTAACGGTCTGAGACTAAGCACCATAGTGCCGAGTCGGGATCTAATTAGAGCTTGGATCACTGTTCAGGGGTGAGAGCCAGCTAGGTAAGTGCCTCTCCATAGGATCAGATAGGAACTAATGCCCCTGCATCCCCCACCCCCCCGATCAAATCCGGATCGGGTGGTTTCACGTGTATTTCTCGGATAATCCCTGCAGAAAATCTGGATGGCTCGATGCCAGCCCAGATGGAGGGGCATGATAGAACCTCCTGTTCAGGACTCAGATATGAAGCTTGAGGAGGCCGGGTCCCCTCGATGGAGCACCTGGTGCGCCAAATGTTGGTCATCGTTTGTGTCACTTCATCCCTCGCTCTCCTTGAAACCCTGAGCTATTTTTAGCCCACCCCCAGCCATTAGGGGGCCTGTTGGGGATATGGCTCCTGTATCCCTTGTTGGTGAAGCAAGCTTGATGCGTGAAGAGTAGGGGAGGTGGGTAAACTTAGTTTACCAGACCCCTTACTGCGTCTAAGAGGGCCCAGCCACTTGAACACCGACGCCGTGGGGATTGAAGGTGGCGGTCACCCTTGCGCACCCTTATGTGCTCACACCACATCTACCATTCTCTCCTTACCTCCTTCCCTGTGTCTAGACAAAAAAGAAAAGAGGGACGAAAAAAGGAGAGAGCAAAAGATGAAAAGGAAAATAAGAACCGATACTAGGATCTTGAAGGTGCTGCCCTTCCTTCCTCATTGAGCCATGGTAGAGCAGGCTGGACTCCTTCCACCATTACACCAAGCCACCTGTGAAAACTCATGAAGCATGGGTTTATGTTGGTGGCAGAGCTCCAGGCCTGCATTCCCCGCGCCTGCAGAAAGATACGTGGTGTCCTTTACGGCTTTCTAGGAGCGGGGATTCAATGTGTCATCACAATTAGCTTGGCCGCTTGCTCCTATGTTATTATGGTCTCAAGCTTCACCACATAACTCCCTCAGCAGTCTTGCATATCATGGCCTTCGTGACTCTGTTTGAGCCCTACCTTGGGATCAACCCTGATTTTGATATGTGGAAATACTTCTTTCGCATCTGGCATCTACAAGATCCTAAAGCCGACCTGGTGACCTCTGAGGGCTCAATGATCCATGTCAAGTCGGGGAACAGAATATATCCTTACCTTGACATCCCCATGCCCAGGTCGATGAAAGGGTGGCATAAGAAATGGTTTTACTTAAATGATGATGATTCACCCTGCTCCCTGTATTTACTAGCGGTCGCCCTATTCACCTGCCTTCCTAGGGAGAGGGGAGGCTAGGAAGTACCTTGGAAAGATACAACCCTTGTGCAATTTCCTTCAGCAGCTATGGAGTAGGGGTTGATCAGGATACACCTTTTGCATACGTTATCCAGCCGCTGGATCCAACCACTTCAGAAATGGAGGACCAAGATGTGGACATATCTAGAGTCCAACTACCCTGACCGTCCCTTTCCCGAGCTATTGAGTACAGTGGAAGTCAAAGCCCAGATGCGTAAGGTCTTGGATTCCATAGCCACTCCGTCCCCTAGTACAGGCCTTGATGCCCTCTTGTGCCCGAGCACAGAATTCAACGGTCATTGAGCAGGAAATGTACACTGGGGGCTCTGAACTTTTGCCGGTTGGTGGACCGAGCAGAGGCCCCGACGCCCTCGTCTTCAAGCAAGACCGCACGGGTGGAGGCCCCGATGGCTGCTCAGAAGGAGGGAATAGTGCCAGAGGCACAAGCCCAGGAGAAAAGGGTGGAACCTCCTGTCCCGTTGGGGGCAATAGGCGACATCATGTCTCTGTGTGCCGACATTGGCCGGGCAAATGAGGTGAGGCCTTAGTCTGTAGGTGCACCTAGCTAGGAGCCTGACCCCAACCCGTCCTGAGAGGTCACCATGGGTGACATTCCATCTGCTCCTGGGGTCTTCTGATGTTTTCCACCTAAGAAACACAGAGTTAGGGCTGCTGAGCTTCCCTTGAGTGCCTCTTCTGCCCGCCGGCTAGGGGCAACTGGTGGGAGGCGCCAAGCTGGCATGCTCACAGGTTGTGACCATGTGCCGACTGCTGCACGAAACACTGACCATTGTTGGTCGTGATGTTCTGCAACTGGCCTAGGTCAGTCTAAAGACGGGAAAAACTTCCCTACCCGATCTTTATTGGTACTTCCTCCTCTGATTGACACCTTTTTTGATTGTTCATGAAGCGCCTAGCTTGGGTTGCGGTTGAGATGGTGGAGCTTCAGTAGGAGGCAACTCGGGCACAAGCAGCTCCCATAATGTCGGTTGCCCACGCTGCCCATGCAGAGTGGATGGCCCGGGAGAAGACCGTGCTGCTGGCGTCCACCCATGGTGAAGCGGCTAAAGCGACCTAGATAGTCTCTATTTTGGGAGACTCACTCCACGCGCCAAGCTTTGGATGCTACCGAAGAGAAGATTTCGAGCCTGATAGTCGACCAGTGACGGGAGGCTATAGAGGAATAGTGTGAGCACCTAGTTCATGGGCTCACCCTCCTTTGCCTTAGGGGTTCTAAGCTATGTATCACCATAACCGGTGCTCCACCGCTGGCCCACTTGCACGAGGGAATGTGTTTTGCGACAGCTCAGAACACCAAGCTGGCCACATAGCTATCCACGCTTTGGGTGGTGGTGTCCCTGGCCACCCAATCCATTCTTGGGTGCCTACCCATTGATGGTTCCCATGTGGGTGTTGTAGGAGAAATGGTTCTCCAGTTTCAGAAGTGAGCAAAGTGGTGCTCGCATCTCAAGGCTACTAGCATGGAAGTGTGCAACCTCGTCCATGGACCAGTGGATGCCCAAGAACGCCTGGCTGCTGGGCGACAGAGGGTGATGCAAGATGAGGTGGGAGCCCTTTGGGGTCCGGCCTCCCAGGCTCATGGCCCGGTGCTAGGGGGTCTAATGAGGTGACTCCCCTAGCGGTGGTGCTATCCTTGTCCTTATTCCAGAAACTGGCCGAGAGTCAGGTTAATGCCACGGCCAGCAACGGGGTCCAGTGGGGGCCCGATTGGTACTGAGCCAGAGGTTGAGTTGGATCTCCTGGGGTCTAGGTACAACACTAACCTAACAAGCAATGAGATGGAAGCTCTCTGGGCCCGAGCTCACCAGGCCTCAGAATCCCTATCATCAAGGGTTCCTCTGTCGGCTGCTCACGACCCTCCTGATGGTGCCGGAGAGGAGTAGTGATGATAGCCTGAGTGCCTCTTTTCTTCTTCTTCTTGTATTTATTTTTTTCTTTTCCCGTGGGCCACGGGATTTAAATAAATGAGTGTTGTAAAACAATCCGAGAATGGTTTGATTTAAACATTGCATTTTGATCTCTTCCTCAATGGATCATAATCCCAGTAGCCCCGAGTGCTGAGGTATGGTCGGGTGTGGCTGACCATGTCATGGCACTTAGTCTATTATTAAACTTGTACAGAGATAGGGAAATATGTGTTATCGTGGGAAATGTAGGTGGATTTTTCTTATCTGATCCGCGCTCTTTGCTTTTCTTCTGCCATTGTCGAATCGTGGGGTCGTGGGTGTGTCAGTTTGCCCTCCCTGGGAGTCAAGGTGCTCGATGTTGGTGCGCGCGGCTGGCCTGTTGGCCCAGGCCCTTCTATCGGTGAGGGTAGCGCTGATTAATGATGGTAACAGATCGTTTGTGACCCTTCGCCTATCATGGACGATCTCATGCATGGTTTACGAATAGCCATCGTTTTGCCTTTCCCATGGTATAAGTTGCAGAGTATCGAGCCTCGGTTCTTCCATCCAGTCCTTGTGTCGTCTTCCTCTGCATAGGAGCAGTAGTACTCCTACATGCCCTCTCCCCTCCCACAGCTCAAACACTCTCATCGGAGAGATGGCTCACGGTGATGATCGTGGGAATCATCCCTGAGATGAGAGCTCCAGCCGTGGGCTACGCCCCCCCTGGGGTGGATGCCAACAGTGACAGGTGATCACAAGGTGAATGAGGTGAGGAGGTAAGTGTCCAGCTATCCTTTGCGATAGGTCAGTGCATTTACTGAAGCATTGCTGACTTGTCCACATTCGCTCTTGGCAGGCCCCTTCCCCCTCCTCCTAGCCCTGCCACGGCGGCGCCTGTGATAGCAACGGTGGAGGAGATGCAAGAGTTGCTCCTCATGGGAGAGGAGGAGCATACATGGAGGGAGGAGGCCCTTGCTACGAGGGAAGAGAATGCGAGGGTCTTCAAGAAAGCACTCAAGCAGGTCAGCGCCGCCCTTGATATGGAGCGGGCCAAGGACAAGGCTTCTCGGCAGGAGTACCTCGACAAGAGTCAAACCCACATCAACCACGGTAACCATGTCCCTGGCCTCGACAATATGCTGGGGGAGAGGAAAGAGGAGCCCAACGGAAGGGAGTGGGACCTAGAGCTGTGTGTGGTAGCATTGGCAGAGGCACAGGCCCTGGGGCCCAATCCTCGAGATAACTGTGATGAGCTAACGGAGTTTGTTGAGCTTTGCGGGCTTCTTTAGGATGCTGAGGCAGACCGTGTCACCAAGGCCATCTAGTTGGCGACCCTGGTGAGGGACGTGTCCAAGGTCCTAGACGATCTTGGTATGTCCCCTATCCTCAGGATCCACGCACGACCGGTGACATCTTGGGGCCGGTGGACGTCATCCTAGAGCACGTGAAGGAGGCCTACAACCCCAGCCATGGACCCTGAGATTAGGTGCTATGAGCCCGTCGTCATCGGCGCCCGCCCTGCAATAGCATTTTGTTTTTTCCATTTCTTTATTTTGATGTAATATATTTTCAGGACTTGGTGCCTATGGTGTCTTCACCATAGTGGGCTCATCAACCTATTCCCTAGCCTCATAAGGAACTGCTTAGAGCGTAGGGGGCGTTTTGCTTGATATGGTTAAGCCCGAGTCCCTATCGCAACGAGTAGGGGCTCGAGCCTAGACTAGCCACGTAGCATCCCTTGATCTGGGATGGGGTCAGTCGAGGAACAAGAGCCACACCCTTTCCTCTCAAGTCTCTTGTCGGCTCGTCGCCAACAGGGGGGTACCCCTGATGTCATGAATTTCTTCATCGTGGTACAGTCCCTGAGCTTGTGCCTGATAGGGTAAGGGCGGTGAGGACAAGCTTCTTCAAGAATCTTCTCGAAGTGATCTTTGGGCAGTCGGGTGCACCTCTTGAAATCACGTTCGGTCGTCACCATGAACTCATCATCAAAGTTCTTGACTTCTTTCCCCGGTGTTGCCACTGCTAGACACTGTAGCGAGATGATGCGGACGGTGCTTTTGCCCCTTCTTTCCGCCCTTAGCGGCCTTTTTGGTGCTTCTGACAGAGGTACTAGTGGGCGTGGCCCAGCCACCACTGGTGGCCGTACCAGCGCTAACCATCATGCAAGTAGCCCCGACAGCCTCCTCGCCCAGGGAGTACCGGGTTGTGATGTCGAGCAACTCCTTGGTGGTTTTTGGTTGCTCGTGACCAAGCTCATGAACCAAAGAGTAGTACGTTGTGCCATCCCAGAAAGTCAAGATGACGTCGGCGTCGGCCACACTAGGGAGCTCGTGACATTTTTGTGAGAAACATTGGATCTAATCCCAGAGGAGCTCGCCCTGCTTTTGACGGCATCCCTTCAGATCCTAGGGGTTGCCAGGATGCACGTATGTGCCCTGCAAGTTGCCAGTGAAGACCTCTCATAGGTCATCCCCAACTGTTGATGATGTTTCTCAGCAAATGGTTGAGCTAGGATCTGGCAGACTCAGAAAATAGATAGGGAGGAACTGGATGATGATCAGATCATCGTTGCTCCCCTCATCCTGCACGCGAGGTGGTAATCCTCCAGCTAGACGCTCAGGTGGTTTTGCCATCATACCTAGCAATGTTGTTTGGCGCTCAAAAATGTTGTGGGAAATGGGTGTTGTGCACGGCGCCTCCGAACGTCTTTGGACCAGACCTTTGAGAACTAAGGTTGTACCATTTGTGATTGTCGCAGCCCCTGTGACAAGGGTTCTACGTGCCATCATCAGCTGGGTGATGCTGCCAGTTGGTCTGAGGTTCCGACAGGGCACTAGGTCAGTGCAAGTGGTCGCAAGCCGAAAATTCAACTGATGAGGAAGTCGTCCTCGTGTCGGGAGCTCCGTGGGTGGCCCTCCGTCCCCCAGGCTCAAGGGGCAGAATAGAGGCCTTGACCCAGTGCAACAAGGAACTCTCTGCCTGCTCTGCAACGGAAGCACCGAGGATGCTTTTCAGCCGCTAGTACACCTCATCCACTCTGTCGGTGGAGGGAGTTGGTAATGCATCTAGAAGTGCGGCCGCCGTGGCCACGTTTTGGCTGCCCCTGGTGAAGACGGGGAGCTGCCGCTCCGCCCGCTCCCTTGCCATGGCCTGGCTTGCCTCCGGTGTTGATTCATGTTGAAGCAAGTTGGCCTACCAAGCTTCTACGGCAGCCCGCTCGTTGTGATGCTGCGTGGTTCTTCACTCACCGGATGAGCCGCTAGTTGCTCAGGGAGGGGTGTCGGTGTAGTGGTCTACTGCAGCCTCGTCGATGTGGTCTGGAATGTTGGGGTCTCCTCTGGTGGTGGTGTACTCATGATGGGGATAATGGGTATCATTGTGTTGCACACCCTAAGGAGAGGGGAGCCGGAGCTCTCCCCCTCACTCAAAGATGAATAATCCTCACTGGGTGATTCATCGATGATGGTGTGCAGTGACAGTGACCCGCTATGGGGCAAGCCCCCAAACACAGGACCGGAGCTGACCCCCTTCTGGAGACCGACCCAGGTTGTCAAAGCGGTTGGTCAGCGTCTTGAGTGAGTTTGATGCTGACCGAAGAATGTGCGTTGCCGGTGGTGATGGTGTGTTAACGTAGATGAGGGAAACATCGGAACGTCTAGAGGAAAAGCACGCTACAAATCCCCCTTCCTGGTGCACCAACTATTGGTGTTTTTTGCACCAGGAAGATATAGGGAGGTCAAGATCATTCATTCCTGTTGTGAGGTGGTCTTGTGAACTACGAAGAACTATAATGCGCACTATAGTTTATGTCTAGCTCTATGTCTAGCGCTTCTTTGTATTGGAGATGAACAGTGTTACAATGGGGGTGAGCTGAGAGCTCAAGAAATTCACTAAGTGAAAGGGGGAAATGTTCTTGTGTCCCCCTTGCCTGAAGGTTAGGGGGGCCTTTTCTAGCTGGGAGGCGGCTGGATAAGTACAAGCTAATTATTTCTGTGTCCAAGAAGGGATTTACATGACTGGTGGGTCCAGACTTGAGACAATCAGTTCGTCGAGGTCGGTTGGTGTCTTCCACATTGTTTGGGCCTGTCCTAGAGTCTTCCCGGTGATGAGGTGGATGATGATCGAGAAGGTTCCCAGGGTCACTGCCTTGTGGGGCCGGCTATGCTTTGCTGCTAAGTCTCTGTGGTGGTCGGTACGGACGGGCTGCCCTGCCCCCTACTCTGACCTAGGACCCACAATCATTCAGATAAGGTGACAGGGTGCCCTACCAGGCTTCATCTTGTCCTGTCGTGTGAGAGTGGTCGATGGCACTTTACTGGAAGATACGCAACCCCTAGGCCTTGGACGCTTGTGGTGGTATTAACTGCCCGAGTTCCTGCATCATAGATTTTTATATAGAGCATGTTGCCTTTTTCCATGGGCCACTTACCCTATACGGGGAGTGTTACAGTGCGTGTATGTGCATCCCTGATCATGTTATTACTACGGACAGCGATGGGATGGGT
>VSTD030000560.1:0-15427 GCA_008808055.3 Sporobolus alterniflorus | reverse complement strand
GTATGCTTATTTGTGTGTGTTTGCGCATTCTCGCTTCGTCGAGAATCCCCCGATATGATCTTGGGAGACAAACCCCTTATTTTGAGGTGGTTCTGTCACATGGCGACAATGGTGGCGTGCACATTCTTCAACGTGGTGGTGCACCTACATGGCATCCCCAGCTTAATTGTCTCTGACCAGGATCTAGTCTTCAGCAGTGGCTTCTGGCGTGAGTTGTTCGCCCTGGCCGGTGTCAAGCTTAATTTCTCTTCTGCCTTCCACCCGCAGTTGGATGGGCAAGCCGAGGTGACGAACAAGATCATCAGGATGTACCTACGATGCCTCTCCGGTGACCGGCCTCATTATTGGCTTCACTGGTTGTCATGGGCAGAGTTTTGCTACAACTCAGACTATCAGTCATCCCTGTGCACTTCCCCGTTCCGGGTGGTGTATGGAAGAGAGCCACTGTCGGTGCACGCGTACATAGCAGGGCAGGCACGCCTGCCAGCGGTGTGACATCAGATGGCAGAACGCGATGAGTTCCTTATGGAGATCAGAGAGCGTCTTCATCAGGCCCAACAACATTACAAGACCGTCTATGATGGGAAGCACTGTGAGGTATTGTTCGAGGTGGGGCTGTGGGTCTGCCTATGGTTGGTGCATCGGCTGATGGCATCGCTCAATGTCACCGACTGCAGCAAGTTAGGACCCAAGTTCTATGGGCCTTTTAGAATTAGTGAGAAAATCAATGAGGTGGCCTATCGCCTGGAACTACCACCAGGAGCCAAGCTGCATAATGTGTTTCATGTGGGGTTACTGAAGAAGTTCAATGGTGGTACCCCAAGGACGCCTGGGTGGATATAGCCCATCCGCCATGGCAGAGCATGCTTGGAGCCGGAGGCCGTCACTAAGAGTCATTTGGCACGCAGACAGGTTGAGCTCCTAGTCAATTGGAAGGGCCGCGCCAACATTGATGCTTCGTGAATTCCGGTCATGGAGTTTTATAGCCTGTATCCCAGCTTTAAGCTTGAGGATGAGCTCCTTGAGAAGGGGGGAGAGATGTTATGACCGGCATTTGCTACAATCAGCACTGACGTGCGATCAGGGATGTGGCCGAACAGAATGCACCCGTGGCCATCGTTGCCTATATAAGCTGAGTCACCAGATCATTTGTAATAATTGAATTGTATCAGGTTTAGCCTCCCTTTCCAGTCAGGTTATTCCCTGCCACTCCGGTGCGGCGCCGATACGGCTCCGCCACGCCACCGTGGTTCAGGGCCCAGTCGGTTATTAGCAAATACAACCTTTGCAGTAGCGTTCCCCTTACCTTCTGTGCATTAGCCCGTAAACAGTCTGAGAATATCGGATTGATTTGCTGGTCTTGTATCCAAAATCAGTAGCACATCTGTTGCTTTTGGCTTCTACCTATCAATCCCAGAGCCATGGTTAGACATTCCACTCCATTTGTCAAACTTGTTCTCATAAAATTCCTTCCTTTTCCCTGTAGAACTGACAGACTGCACACTTGCATATGGAGCTCTGGAGATGCCTTCCATGCTTGAATACATATCATGTCCGACGTCCTCCAAAAGTGGCCCAAAGAATGATGTCATGTAATGCTCCATGTTAAAAGGAGACGCCTTCCATTAATCTATAAGTTCATGTAATGCCAATTTGCAATAACTCAGTTCGTGAAGCTGCATTTTTTTGAGGCAGGTTACAAATACTCACTAAACTCAGCCCATAAGTCAGGTAAAGAATCTGAGAACATTCACTTCGTTTGTTAGTTCAGTAAAACATTTTGACGTCAGACTAGAAAAACACTAATCATCTATATTTATATTTATGTGACCCACTAAAGGAATTTCTTTTGATATAACTATGTCACATCATCAACCAATCAACATATACCACATCAGCATCCATCTAACATCACTTGCCACATCATCTTAGATAGTAAAAAATACTTTAAAATATTTTATCTCATTCATATGATATTCATTTTAAATTCCTCTTTTACCGTTCGTTGTGTTCTAGGTAATGAGATAAACAAAACTAGATCTCACATGCATATATTTTTAAAAAAATTAAATCAACTTAATTTCCTCTATAAATAAGAAATTTGCTATTACTCATATAAGTTCATTTTTAATGGTGGTCCACAAAATGAAAGATTCTCCCAAAAAATAATGATTTCTTCTACTTTGCAAACAAACACATACAGTGATTATATTATCAATTATTTTTCTTTGTTTTATGTGTTGTTTTTATTATATTTGTTTTGCTTAATTCTTTAGAAAACCCGCAGCAACGCGCAGGGCATTCAATTAGTCAACTATACTTATATTTCAATGACCCACTAAGTTCATTTTTTACACATGCAAGCTATCCACCTCAGCAGCCTAATTATCACCACATCACTACTAAATAATATAAAACTTGAAAATGATTGATCTAACTCATATGATATCTATTTTAAATTCTGTTTTCACCACTATGTTCTACGTGATGAGATGAACAAAACAAGATATCACATGCATATTTTTTAAAGAAATTTTAAATCAACTTAATTTGCTATATATTTCATACGTTTATATTTACAATACATTTTAAATTCCGTTTTCACCGTTGTGTTCTATGCGATAAGATGAACAAAACAAGATCTCATCTGCATATATTTTAAAGAATTTTTAAATTAACTTAATTTGCTCTATATTTACATATGTTTATATTTACAATAGATCAAGGGTTATGGGCATGTGAGCTAATGTGTCACATTATGGGCTGCGACCACTCTCTGGACCTTAAATAATGTTTAAATCAACTTAATTTACTCTATAATTAAATATGTTTATATTTTCAACAGATCAAGAGTTATGAGCACGCGAGCTAATGGACCGCATTATGGGTTGTGACCACTCTCTAGGCCAGAATGATATACCTAAATTCATTTATTGTTTCGTGATCCTATTTCTTATAATGTATATTTTCAATATTTTTATTGTTAGTACCATTTAGTCAGCAAGGGAGTGCAATAATGTTCTCATTTTAATTTTGATTATCTTTTGCTTAAATTGAAATCAACATATGAATTTATATAAATATAAGATATTTTGAAATCCCGCAGCATCGTGCGGGGTTATGAACTAGTATATGCTATTTAGATGCACAATATGTGAGCATTCATGGATAGCGGTGTACATATATCTGTTGGTACCCTGCAGACTGGGTACCCCTGCATACAAGCTCTAAGTCAAGATAAAGGGCAGGGCGTGCATCCCCACACTGCCACGTGGCCCGTAGCTCTGATTCCCGCCTCCCAGCACGGGAGGGCTCCAGCGCTGCCATGTGTTCCGCAACTCTGGACCCCACCTCCCAGCTCAGAGGGGCTCCGGCACTGCCGTGTGTCCTGCAGCTCTAGACCTCCGCCTCCCAGCTTGAGAGGGCTCCGGTGCTGCCGTGTGTTCCGTGGCTCCGGATCCCACCTCCCCCCTACGGAGGGCTCCGATGTTGCCATGTGTCCCATGACACTCAGCAAGCTGTGGGCTATGAGAATAAATAATAATAACCCTGGCCACGTAGCCAGGGCCACGTATTACCGAGGCAAGTACACACATTACCAAGGCAAACCGTCATCATGGGCCTGCAAGACGTGTGGTAGGCGGCACATTAAATGCCTACAAGATGTGCGGACAGGCGACTGTAGGGCCGCTACAATGCAGTGCCTGCCTGTTAACCACTCACGATGCATCGCTACAGTGCCCAGTGAGCAGACAGCATAGTGCGGCAGAACCGCTACTGTGTCAGGCGACACAATAGCTCAATGCCATGCTGCGCATCGGCGCGACATGGCGCGACAACAGGACATGGCATTCTCCATGCCATTGAAAACATCATTTGCTACTCCTAGCTAAGTAGTGCCCTACCGCGTAGGGATCTAACCACCCCAGGGTCACCTGTTGGGCCTTGGGTCGCAATGTAACTATCGTGGCCTTGCGCTATAAAAGGCCACACAGATGTTAGAATCCTCAGACATTTTTTTGGGCAAGCTCAACCTAGACTTGAGCAAACACATGCAATACAACACACCCCTCTCCATAGACGTAGGGTATTACGCTACAGTGGCCCGAACCATATAAATCTCTGTATCCACCGAGTTCATCCGTAGCTAAATCCCAAGTGACCTAAGCCCTCTCCAACTAAGAACCACAGTGAGCTACTCTTGTAGCAATGTCAGTGGAAGTGTCGTAAAACCTCTTCGACGTTTGGCACGCAAGGAAGGGGGCTTTTGTTGTTCTTGGTGTTCTAGCTTCATCACCATGGTGGACATCCAATCCATCTCTGCCTCCTCTCACCCCTCTCACCAAGAGTAGGAGATCGAGGGAGATGACACTTCTCGCCCCAGGACGGGATGACCTCGATGTCCTGGTGACCGTGCCACTGCCACAACCACTGTGAGTGCCGCGTAGCACTAGTGTTCGACTATTGCAGTCGTGCTGCCACCACCACCAGCGGCCGTCAGGGCCACTATGGTTGCAGTGCGCCAGCTCCTCAACAACCCACCTCCTCTAGGTACTTCACCATCAGCAGTGGAGCACTGGTGCCACGACATCGACCAGCTCATCATCGCTGCCATTAACATGCCCCCTCCTTTGGGGAATCATCAACCACCCGCACGACACTCGTGCACTCCGACGCCGGCTCATGCGTCGTCTACACCGCGCACGCCATTAGTGGCGCACCCTCCATCAGTAGCACGTGCGCCATCAGTTTCTCATGTGCCGGCTGGACCTTGTGTGCCAGTGGTGAGTATCGCCACGGCTGACCTCCGTGCCGAGCTAAACCGCCGTCATGATGGGGAAGAAAGTCGCATCACCATTGAACGCCAGCAAGAGAGGCACCGCAACATCGAGGGTCATAACCTCAAAAGAGATTTTGACTCCCCTGCGGCCTGAGAAGTGCCTGTGGCACGTGCTGTGTGCCCGCCTAGCTCCCCAGGGATGTTGGGAGGGTGCATGCCACTCGCTCCTCACCTCCGGATGGTGGTTTGGCCACACATGTTCTAGTCATACCTGCCGAAGCAGTATGATGGGACTGTCAACCCCGTCTAGTTTATGCAGATCTACTCCACCTCCATCCTCACCGTAGGAGGGGACGAGGCCATCATGGCCAACATCTTCCCGTTGACCTTGATTGGTATGACCCGGTCTTGGCTCATGAACCTACCTGAGGGGACTCTCACCTCCTAGGAAGAGTTGTGATGTCAGTTCATGGCCAACTTTGAGAGTGCTTACTCTTGGCCGGTAATGAGACCGACCGCCATGCGATGCAGCAACGCCCGAGGGAATCTCTGCATTCCTTCATCCAGTGGTTCTCCCAGGTTCGCAACACTATCCCTCATATTTCCAATGCTTCTGTTGTAGTTGCATTTTGGTAGGGTGTGAGGGATGAAAAGATGTTGGAAAAACTTGCCACACACAACATCCAGGATGTCGTCAAGCTCTTCAGCCTGGCAGACAAGTGTGCTAGGGCCGTGCCTAGCACGCGCCACCCACCCCAGAGGCGGGGAAGGATGGTAAGCCTAAAGCGGGTATCGCTACCCAGGAGGGTGGCGGCAACAAGAACAAGAATAAGAAGAAAAAATAGGCCAGCGGCAACAACCCGGCACTAGCCGGAGCTCCCATTGCCACAGTTGCTATTGCGGTGGTAGGTAGGGGTCGTGGCCCACGAGGTGACAACAAACACCCTCATCAAGCGTCTGGCAGCGACGACGGAGGCGCCCGATGTCCGGTGCACAACTCCACGTGCCATAGCGCTGGAGAGTGTCGGGAAATCAAGAAGCTCGTAGAATAGTACCACGAGCAACTAGAGTAGCATCAACAGCACGAAGATGGCACGCCTTCCCACCAGTGGGAGGGTAAATAGAAGGTGGACCCCTGAGGAGGACAAGGATGACAGATTGGGGTTCCAGAAAGCCAAAATGGACCTGAAGGCCGTCTACAGCCATTCCGACTCTGAGTCCAGTGACAACGAGTGTCGCAAGATGCTCTACGTCATGTTCAGGAGCCCTTGGGACATCACCTCCTAGCGCATCGTCAAAACCCAGTGCTGTGAGTTGGCAGCGGCAACGCCTACCCCAAATGCGACGCCACAACATAAGTGGATGGATACATCGATCAGCTTCAACGCCTCTGACTGCCCTAAGAATATGGTGGGAGCCAGGCAGCTTCCGCTGCTCATGTCCCCAACTATCGCCAACATCAAGCTGTACCACATCCTTGTTGATGGTGGAGCAGCACTCAACCTCGTGGCTTTTAAGAGACTACAGATCCTGATGTCAAAGCTCCAGCCATCAAGCCCATTCTCCAGAGTGGGCCCAGTGCCGGTCATGCTACGTGGTTGTATCTCCATCCCAATCATATTTGGGATGCCCAATAACTTTCGCACGAAGAGCTTCCTGTTTGACATCGTGGAGGTCAGCCTCCCGTTCAACGCCATTTTGGGCAGGCTAACCTATACCGGTTTATGGTAGTCACTCACTACAAATACCTGGTCCTAAAGATGTCATCCCCCAATGGCATCCTCAAGATCCACAGAGATCACAATGCAGGCTCCACTACGCTTGAGAAGCTATAGGCTCTGGCCGCATAGCATGAGGCTACTGCCGGGCTTGGGGGTCAGGAGTTGGCACCTTTGAGCTCATGCCAGCACAGCTCGTCATTAGCACCCTACGTGCAACCCTCTGGAAATTATGACATTCCTGTGAAGACCATCCAGATCAGGACGGATGCTGGCCAGACCACCCGCATCACGGGGGATCTAGACAACAAATAGGAAATCATGCTCATCACCTTCCTCCGGGATAATGTAGACATGTTTGTCTGGCAACCATCATAGATGCCCGGGATCATAAGGGAGGTGATTGAGCACTATCTAAATATCTAGCCCGATGCCAGAAAGGTCCAACAGAAGCCCTGGAAACAATTTGTTGAGCGGTAAAACTTCATCCATGAAGAGAACAAAAAGCTGCTTGATGCTGGCTTCATTCGGGAGGTCCATCACCCATGGTGGCTGGCCAACCCTGTTATCATCCCAAAGGCCGGTGGGAAGCTTTGAATGTGCATCGACTATACTAGTCTCAACAAGGCATGTCCAAAAATCCCTTTCCCTCTCCCACGAATAGATCAAATCATGGATTCTACCTCTGGCTGTGATTTACTGTGCTTCCTAGATCCTTATTCTGGCTTTCATCAAATACCAATGTCTAGAGAATATGAGGAACACACTGCATTTATAATAGTAGATGGTCTCTTTTGCTATGTCTCCATGCCTTATGGTCTCAAGAATGCTCTTCCTACTTTTGTGTGTGCCATGCATAAGACATTCGGTGACCTCACTTGGAAGAAGTGTATGTTGATGATATCGTTGTAAAAATTAAATCACGTGCATCTCTACTAGACAACCTCACCCTAGTCTTTGACAGGTTGCGCTTTATCCGCACCAAGCTGAACCCGAACAAGTGTGTGTTTGGGGTCACCACGGGCAAGCTGCTTGGTTTCCTGGTTTCACATCGGAGGATTGAGGCCAACCCAGAGAAGATGAGGATGACCGAAGTGATGTAGCCTCCCGCCCGTATCAAGGATGTGCAAAAGCTCACGGGATGCTAGGCTGCGCTGAGCCGGTTTATCTCTAGACTGGCTGAGCGGGCTCTCTCATTCTTCAAGCTTTTGCAGAACTCTGGACCCTTTGTCTGGATAGAGGAGGTGGAAGAGGCATTCCAGGAGCTCAAGTGGTACCTCACATCACTGCCAATCATGGTGGCTTCAGAGCCTGCATAGCCTCTGTTCCTCTACATCACAGTGATAGCTGAAGCCGTGAGCATGGTGTTGGTCACCAAGCGACCGGAACTGCTACAACTGCACTTACCAAAGGAAGCCTCTACACATCAGTCAGGGTCCTAGGATCCAAATCCCATGAAGGAGTCAAGGGACAAGGAAGCAGTCGGGTCCCAAGAACCGGAGGCACCCCCAGCTCCCGAACCCCAAGTCGGGTCCTGGCTCCCATAGGCCACTTCGGGTCCTGACAACCAGGAAGCCGCCAGGTGGCAGCTCCTGAAGGCATTCTTGGATCCCAGGGTTCACAAGTCCTCGGAGCCTGAGCCCATGGAGGTAGACACACTGGATCCCCTAGGGAGGGTCCGGAGCGTCCAGTGCCCGGTATACTACATCAGTGAGGTCCTCTAGAATGCCAAGACAAGATACCTGGAAGTGCATAAGCTGCTTTATCCAGTTCTCATTGCATTCAGAAAGCTACGCCACTACTTCCAGGCTCACAAGATCTCAGTGGTAACATCATACCCGTTGAGGGTCGTGCTCCACAACCCCAACACGACTGGTAATGTCGCTAAGTGGGATGCAGAGTTGGCTGAGTTCGAGCTGGACTTCATCACGCGCCATGCGGTCAAGAGTCAGGTGCTTGCTGGTTTCGTGGCAGACTGGACACCACCACCATGCCACCCAGGGGGCCCGAATGATATTGCGTCAGAGCCTCGAGCTCCGGTATTCACTGGACCCCACTGGACTCTCTTCTTTGATGGCTCCTCATGTAAGAAAGGGGCCAACACGGGGGGCCTGCTCCTCACTCTAGATGGGGAGCAGTTCAAGTACATGGTGCACCTTGAGTTCAAAGCGATCAACAACGTGGATGAGTACAAAGCCCTTATCTTTGGGCTAAGTACCGCCCTATCCCTTGGGGTCCGACAACTGCTTGTGAAAGGCGACACCCAACTCATCATCAAGCAAGTCAAAGGCTAATGCTACTGTAATGACCCTCAACTGGCCGCGTACCTGATCCAGCGTAGAAGCTGGAAAAGGACTTTGAGGTCCTGGACCTACACCACATCCCTCACGTGGAGAATGAAGTGGCCGATGATCTATCCACGAAGGCTTCCACCTGGGTTCTGGTCCCTAATGGAGTCTTTGAAAGGCGACTGTGGCAACCTACAACCCTACCTACCGAGCTAGGTGAAGGGGGCAAGACCAGCACATCGAAGCTGGTGGTCCCGGCGGCCCTGGTTCCATGGAGCCCATCAAGGATCATAGGCGTCAAGAGGAACTCCGTGAACCCCGGCGCGCAAGATCCAAAAGCTCAAGTCGGTCCTGATACATGGATCACGGAGATCCATACCTACTTGAAAGACAACATCCTTCCCAATGGCAGTGCATCCACTGATTGGACTGCTCATTTGGCTAAGAGATACACGTTGGTAGAAGGTGATCTCTACCGACGCGATGCCAATGGTGTCCTAATGCGGTGCATTACCCGGGAGGAGGGTTGTGAGCTGCTCGCAAAGATCCATGGAGGTGAGTGTGGGAACCTTGCATCTTCCTGCACGTTGGTTGGTAAAGCCTTTCGACATGGCTTTTACTGGCCTACAACCCTCCAGGATGTCGTCAAGCTGGTAAAGACCCACCGGCCATGCCAGTTTCATCCCAAGTAGATCAGCACACTGGTGCAGACGCTGCAAATGATCCCACCCTCATGGCCATTCACTGTATGGGGGCTGGACATCCTGGGACCATTTCCCCAGGCCATCAGAGGGTACCGGTATCTCTATGTTGCCATTGACAAATTCACCAAGTGGCTGGAAGTGACCCCTGTGGTCAAAATTAGTAAACAATCTGCAGTCAAGTTCATCAAGTCTATAGTCTGTAGGTTTGGGGTCCTAAATAGGATCATCACCGACAATGGGTCCCTGTTCACCAGCGGTGCTTTCCAAGGTTACTATGAGGATCTAGAAATCAAGATTTGCTATGTGTCCGTTGCTCACCCAGAGAGCAATGGTCAAGTCGAAAGAGCCAATGTAGAAATCCTTAAGGGTCTCAAGACCTGGACCTATGATGGCTTAAAGAAGCATGGCAAGAAGTGGATTGATGAGCTTTCGTGTGCACTATGGGGTAACCGGACATCACCCAGTTGGGCCACTGGGGAGACGCCTTTATTCATGGTGTATGGGGCTGAGGTCGTCCTTCCCCAAAAGTTACCATGGACTCTCTATGTGTCTAGGCATACAACGAAGCCGCACAGGACCAGCACCGGCATGAAGATATCAACCTCGTCGATGAGCAAAGATGGCAATATGCTATTAAGAATGCACGGTACCACTAGGCACTCAAGCGCTATCATGGGTGTGAAGATATCGACCTCGTCGATGAGTGAAGATGACAATCTGCTATTAAGAATGCATGGTACCATCAGGCAGTCAAGAGCTATCATGAGCGGTTCATGCATAGCAGAGAGTTCCAGGTGGACGATCTAGTGCTCCGGTGGGTGCTCCCACGAAAGGGTGATAACAAGCTCTCTCCCGGCAGGGAGGGCCCCTTCCAAGTGACCCAAGTCTGCCGCCCTGGATGTGTCTACCTGGCTATGGAAGATGGAGAACCATTGCCAAATCCATGAAACATAGAGCACCTCCGTAAGTTTCATGCTTAGTACAGCGGCGAGACCGCTTCTTCCTGTATGTGTGCCATAGTGCCTAGAAGCAGTGCTTGGAACAGTGAAGCTTCGGCTGTACCTGCTCCCCTGCTATCCGGAGTGCCTGTTGTCTACCTGTATAGCCAGCCTTCTCCTATGAATAAACAACTTTATGCGAATTTTTGTCTCGCTCTGTGTTGGCGCTCATAAAACGCCAATTTCATGCACCAACATATCGAGTAAATGTATAAAATAACCATGTATTTGCCTTGTCTACTAACTTAGTTCCACGATTTTAGTGTCTATTCGATTTCAGGAACATAGGTGCCAAATTGGAGTATTTCATGAAATTACGAGAGCATTTGGAATTCCACCAAAGATAGTGTCACTACAGGAATGTTTGTGACACGTAGACCACATGGGGGACAAGCCACAAATCAAAAGGGCACAAGGGTTGGCCGGCCGGCCACACATTGAGTTGGTTTAGGCCGAGACTTGATGGCTACGCTCCTAAGTCGATTTAGAAGAGTATCCCATGTCCGAAAGTCGGTGGAGACCGGGAGGAGTGGCCGGCCGACCAAGTGGATGGCCGCACAGCTGTCCATCACCTCCAAACTGACTCAATTAAGTTGGTGGAAGCTCCCCTCGACCTCTATATAAGGATTCTCGCGGTAGAATTCAGAACACACCACACTCTACTTGTAGTTCTCCACTTGTAAAGGTTCCGGTTTAGTAGTAGAAGCGCAGGCAAAACCCTATCGAGAGTCAAGAGTCCAGTCGAGACTTTGCTCGAGCTTCAGAAGTAGTCCTGGAGATCGGTGAGCTCTTGTATCCTTACCTTTCTTTATAGACTTTGAGCCCTAGTTCTTATATGTTCTGTTCTTGTTTTGTCTTGAGATTAGATGCGTGCATACTTACTATCACTTGGTCCCTCTTGTTTGTTGTTATTGCTCTGTGGGTTATCTGTCTGACTCAGTAGATTACTCTAGCTCCTCGTAGCTCGAGTGCTTTACCGACATTGGTGTGTTTCCTAGTATTTTATCGGCTAACGGGGAAGCATTTGACTTTACTCACAGACAAGGTGTCCGGGTTTAAATCCTTCAGTGAAGCTCCACACCTTGCATGAAAGTGTGGTACCCGTAGGAGTGACAGTCCTGTTAGGGCTTTATAATCTACCACGCCGAGGTCGTGACGAGCCGGCCAAACCTGGGTTGTTGTACCCCCTTGTGTGGATTCCTTGCTGTGATACAGTTAGTGAGATACCGGGGTCGTGAAGCAGAGTAGGCAGCATAGCACATGATTTGGAATCCTGGGTAACATGCTGTGATAGACAAGACTAGAATAGATCCTTAGGAGTTGACCCTCTTCTTGAGTCTCCTGACTAGGTGGAACCTTAGCTTACCCGTAGAATCTGGAGAACTAGTGTGTGTGTGTCTGTTAACCCTAGTTAATGTAACCTTTGTATAGCCTAGTAGTACTCATTGGAGTTACTCCCTGTGTTAGTCTTAGACATGATAGAGATCATTCCTCCCTTGGAAAAATATAAATACAATACCTAGAGAATACTTTCGGTGAAGTGCTACATTGATAATTCCATGCACTTGCGGAGCTGCATAAGAAATATCAACAAGCATTTCTAGCGCCGCTGCTAGGGAGGAAGCCAGTATCTTTTATCTATCTATAGATTACACAGGATAATTATAACTAGTATTATTAGTCTTACAGACTTATCTGCTGCCCTATGGTTGTTTGTGGTGGTCACAAGGAAGTGTTTTGTCGGACCTGAGTCACCGACAGTTCACTACTCGTTTCCATGGTTTACATCAAGATTTATCTCGACATGACTTTTGGGATCTCTCATCCGACAAGTTAGCAAGAAGAGCAACCAAAGAGATCTGAGGATGAACTTCAAGCAGCTTGCGGATGAGACTTTGGCCGAGGCATGAGAGTGCTATCATGGTCTCATGACAGATCTCCCACCCGCCGGCATGGAAGATCACATAGATACCCTTGCTGGAGGAACCTTCTTCAGGCTCAACACCGAAGAAGCGTGAGCTCTCTTCGAGAAGCTTTCCGCTAGCGAAAGGGAGAGTGAGGAGCATGGTTTCAAGGAAAATTCCCGCACCGTTGAAATTGATCCCCTAACAAGGACGTTTCAGGTATGGCTCTCACCCAACCCGCAGCAAGTGAGACGCATCAAGCGGAGCAGAAAATCCTAGCACAACCATCCAACGGGAAGAAAATGCCCATGTCTAGGATCAGCAACAATGCTATCCTCAACAAGCTTCGGAACAGGCTAAGCGGACTAGCACTCCCCACAGTTCCTTGCATCTTGGGGCCATTAAAGGTCCATCATGTGCTCTGCGATTGGGGAGCCAGCATGAACATCTTGCCCAAGATGTTCATGCTGGCTCCCCAATCGGATGATCCATGACTGCCTGGACGAGGACCCATTGGTCCCTACCCCTCATCAATTGTGACTGGCAGACTCTGCTATAATGCAACCCTACGGGATAGCAAAGGTTGTGTTGATTGAGTTTCAAGATTCTTCGACCTTGGTTGATTTCATGGTTATGGATATGGATCCTCATCAGCAGACTTCCATCATCCTAGGGAAGCCCTTCCCGAAGTCAGTCAGAGCGACCATTGATAAGAAGAGAGGGATCATCAACATGAAAGTTGACAGGGTTCATGAGAAGTTCATCTACCACCCCAAGAACCTTACGTGCTGCTGTCAGATTCGAGTCCACCAATTCACGGGCTCAAGAAGGGTAAGATGCGTGGAGGTGTTGCCAGAGCACATGAGAAGTCACCCTTAGTCGTGAAATAGAAGGTCGTGGAATGCTATGACATCCAATAAGAAGCCCAGCGCAGTCAAGAATTTTTCTAAGAAATTTTCTCAACACATCAAGAATATCACGCCTGCTGCGACAAGTTCTCCAGTCACATTGATGACCTAAATCTTCAGGTATGGAGACAGCCTTGCTCACAAGCCTAAAATGTGACACTCTCACCGGGAGAATAAACAGGTAGTTATCTCACATCTCATCTTCCGCCCTTCTTCCATTATTGCATATTTGATTTTCATCTCTCCCCCTTTCATCCACCATTTTTTACTCCTTTTCCACAACATGTTTATTTCATCATTGCATAATATAAAATCTGAAAATTTCAAAAAAATAAAATAAATAAAAAGAACTTTGGAAAAGGATGGAAGGAATTTGTTTTGCTTTCGATGCTTTTGGTCAGTGGAGTGAGCATGATAGGAGCAAGATGTTGTGGAGGATGAAAGTAGGGGTTGAGTGGAGGCTAAGCATGGTCGGTCGGCCAAAGATTAGTGGCTGGCCAGCCACCTTCTCCCTCCTTTCTTCCTTTTTCCTCCTCTTTAGCTCAACCACCACACCTTTGGGACAAAGTAGAGGGGCAATGGCCACATGGGCTGGCCGCCCGGCCACCATCCTTGGCTGCCCGACCACCTCTTAGCTCCCCTATAAAAGGGTTGCCGAGGGGAGCCTCCTCCTTCATCCCACAAGCTCACAAGCAACCTCAAATTTCCTGAATCCTTCTCCAAGTTCTTAGCTTGCTTAAGTTAGTATAAGAGTCTTATTGTTTAGAGTCGAGTCAAGGAAGTTTTCTTGCTAGCTTCATCACTTGCAGTCTCTCTACACAACCCTTTGTTTCCTTTCACCTATTCGGCTAACGCTAACGCTAACACCTAGGGTGCTAGGTACTTCTTGTTGTGTGTTATTGTTGCAAGTGTTGTGCAAGATGAAGAAGTTGTTCGGTGGAGTGAAGCGAACACTCTCGTCTGGCCCGCCCAACCAAGGCTCTAGTTCACGCTTCGGTGACAATGGTTCGTAAGACTCATCGCGGTCTTTGTCCTTCATGCCATGGTTGCACGGGACCGCGGAGTCAAACCGTTATCTTACACATGATGACGTTCCAGAAACTACGGATGGTGGTGACATCTCCATCCGCACCACTGAGGAGATGGAGAAGTACAACTCCCTCTGCCATCGAGAGTTTGCTCACACTTGTGTCTACGATGTGAACTTACTTGAGAGGGTTGGTTTAGATGAGGACCTTCCCACCATCCTCCAGATTGTCGGTTGGGAAAAACTCTACGACGAGCCTCGTCTAGGCGAGCTTGTATGGAGGCAGCACATCAGACCATGACTACACCACATGCTCACCCTCAGGAGCCCCAGGGACACTGGGTATGGGGGTGGCTACTCGGGTCACCATGAGGGTGGTAGTTACTACCCATCTCATGGTTACCCCCGAGCCTAGCCTCCGAGCCGAAACCTCCGCCTTTGCCAGGTACCCTGACTGGTATGCTCCTTTGGAGTGGTACATTAGCTATGGGGTTGACCAGGCTGAGTGCGCGGTGGAAGGGATCGGATGACTCAAGAATTGAATGGATGAGTTTACACACGTGCAAATGGAGATGCAAGCCTCCATCGACTCACAGACCAGTATGATGCACGACCTCTTCGGTCACTTCAGGATTAACCCTGATACTTATATCTTACAAAGATTTAAGCTTGGGGGAGGTGTCGGGTGCCCAGGTATGAGTCTGCACTTATCTTATTTCATTCCCAACTTTTTTAGTTATCTTGTCACTTGTCTTGCCCGTTGTACCACTACCGTTATCATGACTGCTACTAAGTAATGTTTCCTTAGTTAGCTGTATATCGAGTCAATAAAAAGAACTCCTACAGGACATGGTTAGGTTATACATCCTCCTTTGCTTGAGATTACTTGCAACCGCTTGTGCATGACCCCTATTTTGATAAATCAGACTGATTAATGTAGTTATGACTTGGTAGACACAAAATCTCATGCGAGCAAAAAAAATCAAAAGTAACCATGTCTAAGTTGTTGGGAGGTGTGATATCTGAGTTAGTATTAATCTTGTTGAACCTTGATTTTGAGATTGATCGGAGTTGAATGAATTTAGGAAGGTTCCTCAATG
>VSTD030000559.1:0-15429 GCA_008808055.3 Sporobolus alterniflorus | reverse complement strand
GATCTTGCATGTTCATATCATCTCTGTTAGCTCATATAAAATAGCACACACTTATTTATTGCATAGTTTATAAGTTATGAATTAATGTTTGCTTTACAGTTAATACATCATATTAAAAGATCTTTGCATGGAAAATAATCCAAATTTTGCATGTCCACTCTTGTAGTTATCAAGAACCTTCATAAAATTAGGGAGAATGTTTAGACTTTTAAATTGCATGTTATTAAATTTTTAAGACATTGTTAAATTGTAAATAAATAGAAAAGGTAGTGATAAATTAGTAAAATGGTTTTTATGAAGTAAAATGAGTAGGATGCTCATGTTCATGCATCACATTACTCCTTGCACCCCATGCATTACACCATAAAGTCCTTAGCTCATGTATGACTCGAGGTATCAACGGAGCAAGTTCAAGTCGAAGACTTCACTAACCTAAAGTTGACTCAAGGCAAGCCCATTGCATTTAATCATCCTCTTTGTCTTTTAATTTTAAACCTTTACTTTTTGTTCTATATTTGATTGGGCATTAAGTCGATAGGAACTGGTTCACACTCTAGTTGCATTAAGACCGACCTTTCGGTTTATCCTTGTTACCCCCATCTTGTGGTGGCTTACCGTTAGTAATGGTATGCTTAGATGATAGGTTATGGTAGAAGTCGAGTGGAGGCTCCCACTCGTGAGATTTAGGGTTTGTTTCCTCTCCAGTTTCATTGGTACTTGTTGTATGGATAATCTGAGACTGAACGGGGCCATTTAGGGAAATCAGTGGAACACTCAGAAGGAAAGGACGGGGAGAGTGTTGTGGCTATTCGGAAGTTTCTATGTAGTAGCCCCCCACCTTTATCGGTTAAGGACCAAAGGGTCGGTACCTGTGAGCAAGTATTAAACGTACCGATCATATGCTGGTGTTTATGGGCCTAGTAAGCATAGTAGTCTGCTGTCAACAGATGCTTGACTTAAGCCTATTACTTTATTGGCTGGGTTGGGAGAGAAACTGAGGCGAGTCCTGCGGACCACCCAGCCGGGCTGGGAGGTGGAGTCGGGAGTACTTTTTCTCGGAAGCAGTAGTATCCGTCCAACGATATTGATGACTTATAAAAGGTTACCACGTACGGGGACCGCCTGCAGAAAGCGTACGCCGGACGTACGTCGACTGGAGTGGGTAGCGTACGTGTCATGTTGGTCAGGTTTTCCCCTGCAGGGTGTACATTGATTTGAATCGCCACGACTCTCAGATATGAGTAACCGCTTGTTCGTGGCTGCCATCAAGTAGTAATTTGCCAGATTAATGATTACTATTTATTATTGAATCACACTCGTGCTTTACTATAATTCTTGTTTGCAGCTCTTGCTTGATTAGTTTAAATAACAGCTGTAGTTATAATGATTTGAATATAGCTAGTTCAAGAAAGTAGAAAATAGATATGTCTTGATTAGAGCTAAAACTTAAAAGTAAGAACTCACCTTAGTGTGGTTTTGGCACAGTTATAGAGCTTATCCTTTTCAGCCTTGCATGTTAGGAGTTGACTGTTTATGGTCATGTTGATAGGCAAGTCTTGCTGAGCTTTAGTTGGTCAGGCTTTACATTGTTGTTGTTTTTACAGGTGTGTTATCTCTCTCTCCCTATCAGCGTGAGTCATTCTTGAGGTCGACATCTCTAGGGCAATGTGTCGTTCTCTATCGACGAGTGTTTCACTTTCACAAAATGTTTTTATTCTCTATCTTTCGGTTAAAACTCTGTAATCGAATTTGAAGCTCAAATTGTAATAAAGTTTAACTTTCAGAACATTTTTCTTATCCAATTCTTATATGTGATGTGTTATGTGTCATTAATTCGATAATGACACCTCGTAATGATCCCCGTTAGGACGAGTTGTCCTTCTTTAAGGACGGGGACATCACAGCTCCCCTCGCAATCCAAGCTCCACACGTGAGCAGAAAGTGAATACCCCTCCTACAGCTGCCTTCTTCTCTAAGAGCGCGCTTAGGCCAGGAGGGGCGGAGGTGGGTCTGGAGTGGCACGCTTGATCTCAGTAGATCCACATGAGGGGGAGAAGGGAAGCCAACTGGGGGGAGGGGGCAGGTAAGTGCACCGCCATCCTACACAGGGGAATCGGGGGTGACAGCGCGTGAGGGAGCCGTAGCCGCCCTCCTACGCGGGGGAGCTGTAGCCGCCGTCCTGCGTGGTGGAGCCGTAGCCATCAACACCGCCATCGTCGTAGCCGCACACACCGTAGCCATGCACGCCGCTGCCAGCTTAGCCACCGTACTGCATCGTGAAGGACGAGTGTGGATAAGGAGCGGCCCTAACTATAGAGTAACAGTGAATATGCTCGTTCCGTTTGCCTGGCGACGGTGAAAAGTGTTCACAGATTGATGACTTTGGTCGGGATAAAGCAGTGGTAAGGAGGCGGGAGCGCGTTTTGGGGTGGTGCATTGACGATTGGCAACGTTGGCAGTGTTACAATATAAAGACTCGCCGGTGATAGACCTTTGGCCAGCACCACACTTCCATCCTTCCACGTGTCAGCAAGCACTGAGTGCATCCTCCTCCTCAACAGTCATCACCTCATTCAGTTTGCACTGTCGATGTTTTTTTTTATCATGGGAATTGCACTCTTTCCTCAATTGCAAATTACTAATACTGCATTGTGTTCAAAATCAAACTTGCCTTTCTTGTTTGAGAAAAAAAAACAGATCATCCAGTCCAGTTGATTCTACTTTGCTGGTGGATCATCACAGTAATGATAAATTACAAGGACGAATTATATCATTTCTTGTTGAGGTCGATGCCTGCCTTGCGCGCGACTGCGTCGAGTCCGTGCTTCTCGATGGTCTTGAGGGCCTTGGTGGAGAGGCGCAGCTTGACGAAGCGCTTGCCGGCCTCCCACCACAGCTTCTTGTACTGCAGGTTCACAAACTGCTGCTTCTTGGTCTTCTGGTTGGAGAAGGACACCTTGTTGGCGCGGTTCGTCTTCTTGTCCGTGAAGGGGCAAATCCGACCTGCATACAAAATCAAATCGGCCAAGCATCAAAATTCAGACATTTTGATTGCAGTATATAAATAGCAAGGAGATCATGGGCGCATGGGGTTGTTCTTGTTCCACGGCATGACTGACACTAGCAATTGAATTTGTGAGCAGATAAGTGTGCCTGATGTCCGGGATTGACGATAATGAACCCGAATTACTACACTACACTAGCGGCAATGAATTAAACGATTAAAGAACTAGCTACTCCAGAGAGGCCAATCTGAGAAAGAAACACAGAATCACGTACGCGCGACGATGGGCTGGAGCTGCTGCTGCTTGGGGCGAAGGGCGCCGGCGGCAGAGAAAGAGACGCCGAGGCGGAGCCCGGCGAGCTGCGAGGTGGCGAAGCCGAGGGAAGAGGCGGCACTGCTCCTCCGAGCGGCGGCGGCGGGCGTGGAGAAGGAGGAGCTTAGCAGCGTGGTGGTCGCCATTGCCTCCTTCCTTTCCTGATGTGATGGGGTGGATAGACAAATGGGTGGGGTGAACACCAGCAGATGATGGTGATGATGCCAACGGAATGGAATGGGCCCTGAGCCTCTTTTCGGCCCATTCAGGCATGGCGGAGGCTCAGCCTGTTGCTGATTGCTTTTTTTCCTTTTTTCTGGGATGTTGGAATTCGGAAAACTCTCCGCGACCAGTCGTGTGGGGCACTACCCCTGGCGCGCTGGCCCGTGGGCCGGAGAGGTGGTGACAGAGGCCGAGGGCGGTGCAAGGTGGTGACAGGGCGCCGCTGCCTCACCTGATGGTGGATTAATGGTGCAGTGACAGTGAGATTAGAGTTAGTGTGGAGATTTTGATTCGGATGGTACAACGGGACACATGGTAGACAGCGACAGGTAGTGCGCGTGACCCGTCGCGACATAGGACGGTCCACAATTGAGAGGAAAAGATACATTTATAGGACTACTAAATACAGTATACAGTGATCATATACGTATTATAAACCAAGATACATAATTGAGCTGACGAAACATAGTCTCATTCAAGTGGCGTGAGGTCAACTGGGCAGCCGTTCCTCAACCGTGGAAACATTGCCCACTTCTCCAGGCTCGGGTCGTCATCCGCCATCTCCCATCTGAAACTGGTCACCAGTCGGTGCAGGAAAATGAGCATCATCATCTTGGCAAGGTTCATCCCCAGGCAAGTTCTCCCCCCTGCTCCAAACGCCAGGAAGCTGTTGCCGGCCTTTGTTTCCTCCTGGTGGTTCATCACCAACAGTCCAACACCTTCTCATTAATTATGTGAGTTCAACAAGGCTCTCTTAATTATTAGTTTCATCATAATAATTTCTAGTTTCTGCTTACATTGAATCTTGAAGGATCAAACGTAGTTGGATTGTCATAAATTGTTGGATCGTAGTGTAGGGATCTCGCATCAACATTGATAATCCAGCCTTTGTTGATATGAAAACCTATATATATATATATGTCCAGATATTTAATATTGTAGGATGGTTGTTGGTTAATAGATATATAGAGAGCTGGCCGGGTTTTTGTTGTTATATATCATATGACCAGAAACTTGCCTGCAACCTGGCAGTCCTGGAGCGCCACCCTAGGAAACCAGGAAACTATAGTGGCCATCCTTAAGGATTCTTTCACCACCTTGTATGCGTAGTCCATGCCGTTGAGTTGCTCAAGGGTGAGAGCCGAATCGTGCTTCTTATTGGGTGCCAGCTCCAGCTGAACACACTGCATATATATAGATCGTTTTATCTTTTTTTCTTTTTACTGAAGAATCTAGCTAGCTAGTAATAATTAACTTACTGACCCTTAAGTTTTCCTGCAAGCCACTGTTGTCAGCCAGGTACTTGACCATCCATGTAATCGCAGTTGCTGTTGTAACCTGGCCTGAAAATTAAGAGACAGATAGCAATATATAATAAGCTTGAAATATAATCAAATTCATCATCGATCGGTACAGGCGTACAGTACCGGCAATGACGAGCGTCAGGATGTTATCGAGAATCTGCTCATCCGAGAGGAGGTTATTATCATTATCTGCAGAAGATTGCTGTTCCTGCTGGCTCCTGAGAAGAAGAAGGCTCTGCAGAAAGTCGTTGCTGCAATCGTTGTTGTTGTTGTCGAGTCGTCTGGAGGCGATTTCATGGCGCAGCACATCCATGATCCTTTTCCGGGCCTGCAGCTTTTTTATTATTTGTCATTTATATGTATATATATATATATCATAGATATGTGATGAATACGAAGTAGTTTCGTAATATTATAAGCAACGACCTGTAGGCCTGCGTGGAACCTTGTGCCGCGCATCCTGAGCGGGAACGCCAGCATGGCCTGCGTTACGGCCAGCACGTCGCTCTGCATCTGCCGGAGCCTCTCCTTGTTGTCGTGCCGCAGCAGCGTGCCGACGAGCATGCCGCAGATGGCCTCGAAGGCGATGCCCAGGGCGGCGTCGAGCACGACGACCACTGAGGAAGAAGAGGACAAGGACCAGGCGGAGATGGTCTGGACGGTGAGGGCGTCGAAGCTGGCGGCCAAGGACGCGGTGGTCTGCGCGTTGAAGAAGAGCGGTGCGAGGGCCCGGCGCAGGGAGCGGTGGCGCTCGTGGGAGGCGCAGAGCAGGCTGTGCTCGCCGAGGAGGTCGGCGACGGTGCGTACGTATCGCTTGGAGAAGGCGACGGAGTCGGCGGCGGCGAGCAGGGCCCTGGCGGCGTCGGGCGAGGACACGAAGACGTGGGTGCGGCCGAAGAGGGAGGTGCGGAAGCAGGGGGGCCCGTACCTACGGTGGCGAGCCTCCACGAAGTGGTAGAAGCCACGGCCGCTGCTGTTGTCAGCGAGGAAGCTCATCGTTTCCAACACCGACCACAACATGCTGCTTCCCCGTCCTGGTGGTGACTTCTTGTTGTTGCTGTTGTTCCTGCTGCTGATCAGAAGAAGCAGGAGGCAGCAGCTGACGACGGCAATGGCAGACAGAGAGAGGCCGAACAACGACGATGAAGATTGTTGGCATACTGTTTGCTCCATCTCCATGGATGATCGAATTGAGCCGAACAGAGTGCTCCGATCCACTACTGCTCTGTATTAGTAGCTCAGGTGCTAGTAGTGCTGTCTCGGCAGATGCGCACTCATCTCATCTGCTGTCAAGTCCGGCCGGCCGGGTAAATAAGGTAGTGCTAGATGATATTTTCAGGCAGATATCGAGCAGGTGTCATCCAAGATAATTCAACCAGTTTATGATTAACCATCAAACATGCTTGACAACGTCATCACTCTTTTTTACTACCAGCACATGTCCAGCATCCTTCATCACTTTATTCCATCCAGTGCGCCCATGCTCGTCTGTCCATCCTTTTTCATTTCTTTTATTATTAAGTATTACTTGCTTCAGTTTATGTATTCAGATTCTTTCTCAGTTTTTACTGTTCCACGATTTAACATTTGAAAACCCAAACTCAAGTTTCTTAAATCATTTTTGTTACAAGTTGAAAATAAGGATGCCATGCATACATATTGAACAATCAAGAAAAAGGTTGACTTCAATTCCTTCTGTACACATAATAATTTCAGAATTATAATTAATTGTGTTCTCTCTTCACGGGTGATGGCTTCCCAACGGTCACCTCTTCGCGGTGGTCCTCGCGATCGCTACCCCCGACCCAATTCCTCCCGCAAATTCTGGGCGAGGCACCATGCAGCCGACTGCAGAGGATTCGCTCCCCAAATTCCCGCGATTCACCTCCCAATCCAACCACAAATCCTTTTCGACCCGCCCTGCTCGTCAGCTTCCTCATTCCCAACAGTTTTCGTAGCAGCTCTTCGAGTGAAGGCGTCTCCATATCTGCACCCGTGCCAAGTCAGATGGGATGGCAGCAAGGAAAACTCTCCAAGTTGATGTCAGCAAGCACTCGAGCCCCCTAGCTTCGACTGCAGAGTCAGATATCCAAGGTAGTCAAGCTCAGCCATGGCGGCAGAAGGATCTGCTTGGCTTCCCCTGCCTTCATGGGCACATGGGTCCCACATTCGATGGATCTGTTCAAGGGCCCAGCGCAGGGCCAATTCCTCCCCGCTCAGAAGAAGGAGATTCATCCTTGTCGGCGGCGACCAGCCAGTGACCCAAGGTACTTTCCTTCGACCACCCTAATGTTGTCCTCTTCCATGGCAAGATGTCGCCATATCTCCTAGGCCACCAATGCCGCCCATTTAGGCCCACTCCTCCTCGAGGTCATGGGCCAAAACCCATTCTGAAATCTATTAGGTGTGAAGTCGAGATCCCCAAGGCGCCCCTCCCTAACATCATATCTCTCCAAGATCTCGCGCCATCCCCTCACATGGCAAACTAGTCATCCTTCTACGTCGAGTGCGCAACTCAAGATTAGGGTTGTGATGATGGCTGGCAAGTAGCTAGGAAGCCTAGATGGTGGAGGAAGGACAGGAAGACAAGACCCCTTAGTCACTCTCCATCTATCTCGTTGCAGCAAAAGCAATTGTTTATAGGCAAATTAAAATGCCACTGCTTCAATTGTTTGGCTTTATATCACCTCAGAGCGAGCTGTTGTGACTCGGCTAGGTGCTAGAAATGCAAAAAAAATTGACCATATATCTCTGTATTGTCCTAAGGGGTGCCTGGCAAGCAAGCGCCTTCCCACAACCCAAGGTTTAGGTGTCAAAGCTCCCCTCCCTTCCGCAAAGCTCTTCCACTACTCACTTCTCTTGGCGCGCCTTAGAACCCCCACAATGGAGCGCAGGTGATCCTTTGTCTCTGCTTCGGCAGGACTACAAGCCCTTTAGAGGGGGCGAGAGCTCAGAGAGGGACATGTCGAACCAAGAAGGAGTGCAGTCAATTACCCAGCCAATCCTCACTTCTGGCCCAAGATCACGTTCAAGATGGCCGACACAACCAAAGACATGGAGCAGAGGAGGCGCATGTTGTCCAACCGGGCAGTGGTGATCATTAATGAGGGTCCCATGGGGGTTCAGTCGAAGGAAGAGGTACAGGATATTATTTGGCACTAATTTGGCATTCGCAAGTATGAGTTCATCCTGTATCGTACCTACCCAGAGTCATTCATCGCCATCTTTATCAACAGTCATGCTAGCGACATCGTCTTTGTAGCTGGTAGAGCCTTAGATGGGCCAATTGAGTTATGCTTTCATGAATGGGATTTGGATAGGTTTGGTGACCGAGAGAATATCCCTTACCATGTGAGAGTCTGCATCGAAGGGATCCCTCACCATGCTTGGGCCAGAGAGGTAGCTGAAAAATTTTGTATGATGAAGCCCTGATTCACCCTGTGGAGGAGGATACGGTAGACAAAACTGATCTCGGATCCTACAACTCCTGCTGGATGCTCAGTAAAGACCCTGCAAGGATCCCCCAGGTTGTGTTCCTGAACCTACCCATTTATGAGATTGACCCAAGCAAAGACATGGTGCAGTTCAGTAGGCCTAGAGCTATGAAGAAAAGCCACTACTTCAGGATTCTTGTGCACATTGATGCCATAGAAGACCTGCTTTTTATCACTATCCACCTGAAGAGCTCATTGCTGATGGCAAGATGCACTGGAAGGATTTTTCTTGGCAATTTGGTCGTGCTGATGGAGACCTTGAAGAGGATGAGATCCACCCATCCACTAGGTTATGTGGACCATATGATCTATACCCTAGACATCCTAGGGATGATGAGGATGGTGACAGAGATCACAAGAGGTCAAGAGCTTGAAACTTAATTGGCAAAGTCTCAAACAAGATTGATGGCAGAGGCAAGACCAGGGAACTCCAGCAAGACAGAGGCAGAAGAAAGAACTGGTACAGAGGGGAGTCGTCCAGAAGAAACAGGGCATCCAATGACATGTATCTGCCTCCCTCCAGGGACTCCACTCCTCCTGATGAAAGGAGATCTTTGAGAGAGCTCTGGCAGAGCAAGGGCACCAAGCCTATACAGGATCATCAAGTTGTCCAAGCTAAGCAAGCCCATGCTCCTTTTGAGGAAGCTATGAGCTCTGATATCATAACCATCATTCCTCAAGAGATCATCTTCAGCACATGAGATAATCCCCTAGCAAATACCTCTTCCTATGGTAAGGTGCTTGATTCTGATGCCATCCTGATCAAACCAAAGGGTTATTCTCTCTAGCAGCCCCCCCCCCATAACAAGCAGCACAAACTATCTGATTCCAAGAGTAGCACAAGTTGTGGTCAGTATGAACCAGGACATTCTTCCTAGCCGAACTAAGGACATTCACACCAGTTCTTCAGTGTAGAAGATGAAATACCTAATTTAGAGCAGTAGGCCAAACATGCCCAGTCCAGACAAACTCAAGCCCCCCCCCCAAGATGCAGGCATTTGATCACCAAGGTACTAGTGATGGAGTTGGGAGGAACTCCGACATCATCACCCTAAGTCATACTCCTAAACACCAAGAGAAGATGGATCTTCAGCCAGAACAATAGGATAAGCAGTTGTTGTCAACCACAGGCAAAGAAGGCAGTATTCCTATCACACTTGTAGTGACAATAGGCATGCATGTTCATGTTGCTGGGGAGTGTGACTCTGTGGTGAATGAAGCAAGTACCCCCCCCCCCCCCAAGATGGGTCAGAGGGCAATGAGGGGGTTGTCTCAGCTTTTGGGAGCCCAGTCTTGATGGATCAAGATACTCAAAACCAGGGGGAGGAGTTGTTGGAGATGCTTCGGTTGTTCAAGGAAGCCACCACCTCTCCACTCTCCTCCTTTGTGCTGCAGACTCCACAACATAAGCTCAAAGAAAATTTTGATGTTGAAACTACTTCTGCGCAGAAAAGAAAGATAAGGATCCTGAGAGAAGGAGCCCCAGGCTGGATGCAAAGAACACTAAGGGAAGCTCAATTATGAAGTTGGCCACGGATCTAGTGGCTAAAAATGTGCCTTATTGCAGGAGGGAGAGACCATGGACAACATGATGCTACAACAGTACATCAATATGTGTAAAGAACCGCTCCATGAGAACTCAATGGAGGCAATTCTGACCTTGATCGAGGTGGCGGCAAGAAAGAAGAAGAAAAAGAACAAGCTAAAGAAGGAACTGAAGAATGGCAACAAGGAAGGGGACAAGAAGAATGATGCAAGCAAGGAGGCCGGCCAGGAGGCCTATGGCAAGAAAAAAAAGAAGAAGGCACTGTACTGTGCCTAGGTTTGAGGGACTTCCCTTGTCTTTAGTTTTGTTTGTGGGTCCCCATGATTTATGTCCTATTTTGTAACTGCTATTTAGCCCCCGTCAGAGTGATCTGGAGGGTGTCCCCTAGTATGTTATTTTGTGTACTGTGTTGTTGGACAGCTCTAAATGGCCCGATGAAACTTGATTGTCATGGTGGTGTTTATGTTGGTACAACCTGAGTTGCTGGTGCTTGTATTATTACAGTTTGGGTTGTCATGGTAATGGTTTGTGGAGGTGTCTATGTTGGTACAACATGGGTTGCTGGTGCTTGTATTACTATAGTTTGGGTTACTGATATTTGTGGTGCATGTCACGATGGGATTTATGGTTTCTGGTGATGATGTGTGCTGGAGCTATTTGGAATGGTGGTGCTTGTGCTGGTGCATGTGTGTGCTTGTTTCCCCACTAAGGTAGGTGCTTGTATCAGTACAATCTGGCATGTCTTTGGTTGCTTGCCCTATTTATGTGGATAATTTGATCAAGCAATTTAAGATGTCTTGGAATGTTAGAGGCCTCAACAGTTGTGCTAAGCAAGAAGATGTTAAACAAATTATCACTATAATTAAGCCTGATATCCTCTGCCTTCAAGAAACTAAGATGGAGTCTTTGATGTGTCAACCATCAGAAATACTCTAGGGCAGGTCTATGAAGCTAATATTTTAGTCCTCCCAGCTAAGGGAACCAGAGGGGGAATCCTTCTAGCTGCTAATTCTGCTATTATGCAGCTTTCCAATCCCTATTTAACTACTCACACCCTTTCAATAATAGTTAAAGACAGCAGGGGAAATAGGGCGTGGATGATCATTGATGTCTATGGTCCCCAAGGAGAACTTGAAAAGAGAATGTTCATAAGAGAATTCGAGCAATTGAAACAGAGTAACAGATCTGAATGGCTCATCTTAGGTGACTTCAATCTCATATATAAAGAGCAAGTTAAGAATAATGGGCGACTAAACAAGACTCTGATGTCTAGATTCAAAAGAGTCATTGATCACCTGGAAATTAAAGAGATTAAGCTAGTTGGGAAGAAGTACACATGGAGCAACAACCACACCACCCCAACAATGTCTAGGATAGATAGGGCCTTGTGTACCACTGCTTGGAAAAGCATATATGGAACATCTATTCTTAAAGCTCTATCTTCCTCCACTCCAGACCATTGTCCAATTCTGATGGTCCCTCTAGTTACTTCAAGGTTTAACCCAAAATTTAGATTTGAATCTCACTGGGTCCACCTCCCATGCTTCATGGAAAAAGTGCAGTAGGCATGGAGCCATGATACACCAAATAATGGTAACCATCTCTACATTTTACACATCAAGCTTAGCAGGGTGGCCAAGGCATTTAAGCGGTGGGCAAAATCTACCATAACTAGTAGCAAATTGGCAATGGCAATGTGTAGAGAGGTCATAACACAACTGGAGACAGCCCAAGAAGGAAGAGAATCGTCTAAGGGGGAGGTGGGGATGATAAAAAGGCTAAAACACAGAATATTGGGTCTAGCAGCTATAGAGAAGAGTATAGCAAGGCAAAAGTCTAAAATTACCTGGTTAAGAAAAGGGGATGCCAACACTAAATTCTTTCAGTTAATGGCCAACAATGAAAAACAAAAAAAACTTTATCCATGCCTTGCAAGCAAATGAAAATATGGCCACAACTCAAAATGAGAAACATAGGGTGATCTACAACCATTACCTGCAACACATTGGAACCCATGTCCCCAGGTCATGTTTGCTCAATTTTTTAGAACTAGACTGACAGCCAAGGCACTTGCAGCACTTGGATTTGCCCTTTATAGAAGAGGAAGTCAAGGCAATGGTAATGTTAGCACCTACAGAAAAAGCTCTAGGCCCAGATGGGTTCAGGCCTATTTTTCTCACATTGCTGGGAAATAGCTAAGCATGACATCATGAAGGCCATTGACCAGTTCTATGTGGTTAACTAGCAGGGGCTTTACCTTCTGAACTAGGCTATGGTTGTCCTTATACCTAAGAACAACAATCCTCAATGTGTCACTGATTTCAAGCTAATCAACCTCTCACCCATAGTTTTGCAAAGATCATGTCCAATATTTTTGGCAAACAGGCTGGCACCTGAGTTGGACAACCTTATTTCTATTAATCAGATAACATTCATCAAAAAAGGTGTATCCATGATAATTTTATCTATGTCCAGCAAGTCATTAATGATCTTCAAAGGAGAAAAATTCCTTCACTCTTCATTAAATTGGATATCTCCAAAGCATTTGACACTGTCAACTGGTCCTACCTCTTACATGTGATGGAATTCATTGGTTTTGGTGCTAAGTGGAGGAATTGGATATCCTCTTTATGGTGCACTGCCTCTTCCACTTTCCTCCTAAATGGTGTACCTGGTAGAAGGATATTACACTGTAAGGGGGTTTGGCAGGGGAGCCCTTATCCCTCATGCTATTTCTGCTGGCCACGAAGCCCTTGCACAAGCTTTTCAGGAAAGCTTAGGACAAATGGTTGCTAAGCTCCTTAAGTAAGGGTTGTGATATATTTAGAGTCTCTTTATATGTAAATGATACTTCAGTTTTTCTCCACCCTACTCATCATGATCTATGCATTGCTACTGTCATCCTGGAAATTTTTGCCCGAGCCTCAGGTCTATTCACCAATATGGGCAAAACTGAATACTATCCTATCCAGTGTGGCAATGTAGACCTAAACTTCCTAAATGACAGCTCTATAGTTACCTCATCTTCCATGTAAATACCTTGGCTTGCCTTTACATTTCAAAAAGACTTCCAGATCAAAGTTGCATCCAGTCATCCAGAAGATGGGAAATAGGTTATCTAGATGGAAAAGAAACTACCTTTCATACCCTGGAGGAGAAATGGTTGTTAAAACTGTGTTATCAGCTTTGGCTACCTATTTTTTGACTGTATTTAAAATACCTAAATGAGCTTTCTCAAAGATGGACAAATTTAGGAGAGTCTTTCTTTGGAAGGGTAGTAATCTTAGGAGATCAAGTGGAGGGCATTGCCTTGTAAATTGGCAAACATGGTTAAGACCCAAAAAATAGGGTGGCCTGGGTATCAAGGACTTAGAGAAGTTCAATCATGCTCTTAGATTAAGATGGCTTTGACATAAGTGGGATCACAAAGATAGACCCTGGAAGCACATACTCAAGGTGACCGACGAGAAATACAAGCATATGTTCTTCTCATCCACCACTATTCAGGTAGGAGATGATATGAACACCCCCTTTTGGGAGGCCAGGTGGCTTCAAGGGGCTGCCCCTAAAGACTTGTCACCCAATATGTACAAGATTGCAAAATTCAAATTTAGAAATGTGCATACTTAGCTAAAGAACTATAATTGAATAAGAAAGATGCCATTTCTTAGAAGTGGACTGCCAATGGGCAGTACAATGTAGCCTCTGCCTATGAATATCAGTTTTTGAGGGGCAATGTGCACCTTCTCAACTCCTGTCATTTGGAAATCCAACACTGAACCAAAGACCAAATTCATTGCTTGGCTAGTGATGCATAATAGGGTTTTAACTGTAGACAACTTGATCAAAAGCGATAGGCCATGTGATCCCATCTACCCCCTCTATTTTTGCATGAATGAAACTACTCCTCACATGTTAATTGAATGCAATTACTCTGATGTTGTGTGGAACTTTGTTGCAGAGAGCTTTGGACTGCTCCCTTTCCAAATCCTGAGTGTAGCAGGAGGGCCTGATCGATGGGTTCACAAGGTGCAGGGCCACAGTTCCAAGAAGGAGAGGAAGAAAAATGTAGGGAGTCATGTTCACGTTTTGGTGGTTCATTTGGAAGGAAAGAAATGCAAGGATCTTCGAAAGCAAAGAAGCCTATGCCCAAAGACTGAATGCTTTAATCAAGGAAGCCATTTTGTTGTTCCAGATGGCGTGGACATCCCCGTAAGGCTAATTTTCAAATAGGAAGGATTCTTGTTTATTGAGTCGACTCCCTTCTCATGGGCTGATAATCGGCAATGACCTGCAAACCTCTATCAAGTCTCAATAGAAAATTCAATGTGAAGACTAGAATTCCATTGTGAATGAAGATCAAAATTTCATCTTGATAAGTATTCTGCATCGCCTGCTACTTGCTTCAGAATTGGTAAAAGCTAATACATGCTCACTTCCATCAACACTTCGTTGTAGGCAATGTCGGGTTTGCTCATTTGAGGTACAGGGAGTTGAACCCATGCTCAGGCATGTTCCCTACCGAGTGTCACTTCTGTGCTTCATGCTATTGTCGGATGTTGGTTGGTGTTTAGGTGCCTAACATTTTGTTGTTTCTTATTCCTGGTTAGCTCTAGCTGCTCGGCGAGGCCAGCTTTCTTGGGCATTTATTTTTGGTGTTTAGTCTCCTTGTGGGTTCTATCAGGTCAGTTCCTCAGAGGGTTTATCCACTGTTAGGGCTTCATTAGGCGTCTTTTGTTTGGGCTTGCTGGTACTTAGAGGTGGGGGTGATACGGGGGCTCCATTGAGTAACCTTCCCACCCGAAGCCTCTAACACTAGTGCTCCTTTTGTCTTGTGTTCATGCCAGGCCTATCTGGTTAGGACTTGTAACTGTAGTTTGTATTCCTGCTTTTTTCTATCTTAATGAATGATAAAGCTTCTACCACTCTAAAAAAATTAAATGTGTTATGTGGAATTCTGGCATTCAAATATGAGTTATGCTACAGTGTTTGTGAGGTACATCAGAGGTACATGGAGGAACCTAAGTTTTCCTTTAATCTTAGTCGTTATTTTTTATTACGTCATTAATAAATTAATAATTTTGATACCTGACACATACTAATTTGGTACTGGTCCACCACTTGAAGTACCTCACAATAGGTACATCCCTATTTTTAACCATTAGATCTGGACAAATGAATTGCTCACATTGATTCCAAACACTGTAGCTAAACTCTTCAAATATATAGCTACAACCTCACAACACGATGGTTTGTCAACTTTTGCATGTTTCCCACTTATCATGAGCATGATGAGATTTAATTGCAAATTGGAACTGGTCAATTAAGCAAAAGCCACATATCAACATATATATATATATATATATATATATATATCGAGTCAGGTGCACCCCCGGGCGCCCTTACCCTCGCGTCCCCACGTGCCCCGCCCACCTGACCGATCGACCCTGCACTGCTCGCCCGACCCTACGCGTCCCGCCTGCCCACCCGACCCCCCTGTCGTCCGTCCGCCCGTTCAACCCCGTGCCGCCCGCCCGACCTCGCGC
>VSTD030000558.1:0-15433 GCA_008808055.3 Sporobolus alterniflorus | reverse complement strand
CTAGGAATACTCTTAGGTGAAAGCTGCTACAATTGGCATCCGTACACTTGCGGATTATTCTGTTTGACTTAAGGACCGCCAACAATGCTAGATTAGTATTTTTATCTTAATCTGTCTTTTGTACCTAAAAAATAAAAATAAAAATTAGTTGTATTAGAATAGATATGGGTTGCACCCCTATCTATAGTTTTTTAGCTTTGGAGGGGAAGTATCTGGAGCCAGCTACTTCATTAGACCCTATCAAAGCTGAGGGGTATGAGATTCACCTGGATTTCATATCCTTGGCCAGAGAGTTGAATTTTGCTAGAGGTTTGAATGAAAATCCGTAAAAGCATCTGCAAGATTTTGAGGAGATATGTGCGACCCTCATAATATCAAGAATGAATCATGAGACACTTAAGTGGAAGGCCTTTCCATTCTCACTAATGGGATGGGCAAAGCAATGGTATAAGCTCAATGTCAGCAATTGTCATGGCAGTTGTGATATCTTAAAAGATTAGTTCTGTTTCACCTTTGCCCTGTTGTCCAAGATTATTGATCTTCACAAGGTGGTTCTTAATTTTACTCAGAAGGAATGAGAGAGTTTGGGAGCAGCCTGGTCCTAAGACAATCAACCCGAGAATGCATACAAACACACATATGAAGCATTCAAACCCATAATTTCATTGAAAATTATGCCATTACACTTTAGTTTAAATATTACAAGGATGACAAGCAGAAGGTGCTTCAAAAGATGAAACATGTTTGCGGAAGCGTTTCACTTGACCATCAAGGGCATTCACCTCACCCTAGAGGTGAAGACCTCCTTCAGCAACTCTATGCCTGTGGCGGGCTCTAGTATGGAATCCAATTCTCAGAAACCTAGAGTTCCCACTGACAGCAACCATCGACATCGCTAAAAGAGAGAGAAGAAGAAACCTGCAGACCAAAAAGTTACAAAGCAAAGCTTTAGCGATTATGCTCAGCAAGACTGACCCATCGTGACCAACCAGTCAGACTTCTAGACATGCAAAGGCTTCAAGTGTTAAAAAATTTCTAAGCCTACTGCAGCTATCTTTGTGCACTTTTAAGAAAGTTTTAGCCATGTTTAAGTATTTAACAATATAGGTTTGCAACCTATACAATAGATGTAATTGTAATCAAACAATTTTGATATATTAATCATCTCATCGACTACCAAGTAGTCGGTATCCATACCATGAATCAAGTACAACATTAGGAAAGTAGAATTACTATGTTTAAGCATAGTGAACAAGCCATCACCCATTTCTGAGGGTGTCGTGGACATTTGAATCAATAGTCAACCTTGCAAGGGTATAAACCTGACAACACAACACACGCGGGACAGGAGGGCACCACAAGTGGCTACACTTCACGACATGATCAAAGAGATGGGCCGGGTCCTACCTCAACCTAGTGTCGTCTTTGACGCGTATGCCTCGGCAAACAAACCGTGGGTGGCCCGAACACTATCCCATTGTACACCCGTGAAGCGAGGTAATGTATCATTCAACTCGGGGACACACGAAGTTACTCAGATTGTGGGACCCCAATAAATCTCGTATGTGCTAGTACATAATCAAATGCTTGTTTATCAGGGCTGAACCAATATGGACCTTAATCGACATAGGTGGGGGCTACCACCTTGGAGCTCTAAATTTACGATCCATACCACTCTCACCCTTCACATCCAATATTCTGTACGTTCCCCTAATTGCCCGCCCGGTCTTCAATTAAACCATTCGATCAGCTATTCAAGTTCTCAACACTCCATTCATGACCCAAGGTATAAAAAGCTCTAAATCTCATGAGTGGAACCTGCCACTCGACTTCTACCATAGTTTTATCTACTAAGCATAGCACTGCTAATGTAATTCCACCCCAATAGGATCAAGGTGATATACAAAGGTATAATGCATTCTAGGGTTTCATCCAACTCCTATAACATAAAGCAAAAACCATATAGGGGGTGGTATGCACCGGTGCTTGCCTTTGCTTAGGAACAATGTTAGATTTCTTGAGCTTCACGAATGTTGACCCTGAAAAGCTCTTGACTTGACTCATCTTGCTCAATGTCGTAACCAGTTCCTAGAACAGAATGTCATGCAAAATCTAAAATGATTAATGATGATGATCCAAAGGGGAGGGTAGCTCAACACGGCTCTTAGGTTTGGGGTCACGGGTTAAGGTAACATGGCAACCTTAGATAGATTAGCCCTAATGACCTAAATACGAGAGCTAAATCCAAAAGATGGTGATCATGTTATTATACTTAGCACATGATCAAGATGGTGGAGGGAGGACATGAAAGTTTTCTCTAAGTTTAGATTGGCTCTTAGGAGTGTTCATGGCAAAAACTTGACATGATTAAGTGAGGTGACCTTAATTATTTAAGGTTCAAACTAATCAAGGTGAAAATGTAATTAACATGGTCAATTCTCATGAACAAGGGGTACTAACAAGATTTCTAAGGTTGGATAGCTTAGAACAAATTTTGGTTAATTTTCATGAATTTTGGAGCTCTAGGCAATTTACTATCAATTAATCTTTAATTAACAAGCTTCACTAATTAATCCATGATTAATTGTTAAATAAAATTATTTTATAAAATCATTTCATAGATTATATTTGAATTCAAATATTGTAACTGATTTCATATTTTTATCAATTTTTTTGAATTTCCTATGAATTTTAGAAATTTGAACTATTTGAATTATTCAAAATAATTCTCAAGGAAAAAGAGAAATGATATTGTGCACATGGGCCAGCTCCTAGCTAGGCCCAACTGACGCTCGAGTCTGGCCTAGCCAATGGGCTGGCCATTGATGGGCTCGTGGCCCACTTGCCCCAAATCAGGGGAGGCACGCTCCTAGGCAACGCCAGCGGCGATTTTCACCGATTCTCGGTGGTGGCCGGCAGCGGGATGGTCAGCAAGGGGTCCTAGGGCAGCACGACAATGAGTGGATTTGATTTTGAGGCTTGGGAAGGTAAGAGGCTCACTAGAGAGGGGCCCTCCATGGCGGCACGCTCGGTCAGAGGAGAGCCTGCGACGAGAGTGGGGACTGGTTGTTGCTGGCTGGGTTGGTGGAGCCGTGCAGCACCATCGCGTGACGGCGGAGAACGGGGTGGTGTAAGGGCACCTATTCCATGGCCGGAGGTGGCGGTCGATGGTGGGGATCATGGTGAAGGAGGAAGAAGCTTGGTGCAGTGCTCCGGAGAAGAACTTCATCACGGCAGTTTAGCATCGGTGCTTCAGCAGTCGTTGTGGTGGACAGGAGGGGGGCAGGCTCAATTACACACACTGCTCGGTAGGCGAAGCGGGTCCGGTGGCGGCACTGCCGCTCGGCACAGCAGTGCAAGCGTAATGAGGAGCAGAGGTGGGGACACAGCAAGATGGAATGGGGAGGGAAAAGGAGAGGGCAACTTTGCTTCGTGCTGGAGGGTGTAGAGGATAAGGTCATGCTCTTGGCGATGCACGTGGGTTAGAAGGTGGGCGTCATGCAGTTTTGGTCCGGTGGCACCCGGCGCGGTCGGAGTGGTCAGCACGACGTCGGTCCGGGCGTGGCGGTCACTTTGGCGCTGAAAGCCAGCCGGGTGGGCCTTGGGCCACCTAAAAACAGCAGTGGCAGTGGCGTGAGGCCGTTTCAAATATGGGATGGGCCACGCTGAGCAGGTGGGCTAGCCCGGTAACATGTTTTCCAATATTCACAGTATTTTACAAAATTCCAATCTTTATCAAATTTGGAATTCAAATTCGACATCATCCCTTGGTCCAAAATTGTTCAAACCTCATAGGGAGCTAGATTTCAACATAAAGAACAACTTTCCCCATTGGGTGAACTTCAAAATCCTAATTGATTTTAAATTATAAAATTCAGGAACAAATCTAATTTGAATCTTATTTAAATTTTAAAGGGGTTCAAACCTTTTGGGGAAACAATTCCATTAATTCACGAAAATTGTTTCTTGGCATTACCTTCATGAATATGAATTTAGATTGACTCACTTGTAGTCCAAAATTTGAAGTTCCTTTACAAGTGGCAAATAGGCTTAAATAGGAAAATTCAAAAAGAGTTCAAATTTGAATCTGAAATCCACTTGAATTAGGTTTCTACTATAGCAAACACAGCAGAAACATGGTAGAGCTACTGTATTTGCTATAGTAACATCGGGTGTGTTACAACCTATGACAGGGCAACGTCGTAGCAAACACTTTAAGTCGCAACAAGTACTGCAATGCCACATTTGCCAGAAGAATGAAACCAGAGCTACGCCACGAAATCAAATATCTTAATCTGGCAATGGTGAATGAAACAACTATTGCAGTAGAAGTGGAGCCTACACTCGAGGCAGATATAAGGAAAGCCCAACTAGAAGATGAAAAGCTAAGGGAGATACAACAGCTCATAATGGAGAACAAGACCAGTGACTTCATTGAAGATGACAACGGAACCTTGTGGTCAGGGAAGCGGATATGCATTCCCAATCTGAAGCCTATTCGGGAGTTAATTTTTTGGGAAGCTCAAAAGTCAGTGTACTCAATCCATCCTGGCAGTACAAAGATGTATAGGGACCTGAAGACCGTATATTGGTGGTATGGCATGATGCGAGATATTGTGGAGTTCATATCGCTATGTGATACACGCTAGCGAGTCAGGGCGGAACATTAGAGGCCAGCTGGATTGTTGCAGCCATTGAAGATCCCAGAATGGAAACATGAGGAGATAGGAATGGATATCATAGTTGGATTGCCCCATACTCAAGCAGGGTACAACTCCATATGGGTAATCGTGCATACGTTGACCAAAGTTGCTCATTTTATCCCTGTCAAGACGACATATTCTGGAGCTAAGCTTGTTGAGTTATACATGTCCCGGATAGTATGTCTGCAAGGAGTACCCAAGAAGATCGTGTCTGATAGAGGATCCCAGTTCACATCTAAATTTTGGGAGAAGCTTCATGAATCGATGGACACTAGACTCAATATTAGCTCAGCATACCATCCACAGACTAACGACAAAACTGAGAGAACAAATCAGATAATAGAAGACATGTTTAGAGCTTGCGCTCTGAAGTATGGGTACAGTTGGGACAAGAGCAATCCTTATGCCAAATTCTCATACAACAACAATTATCAAGCTAGCATTGAAATGGCACCTTTTGAAACTTTGTACAGACAACAGTGTAGGACCCTGTTGTTTTGAAGTCAGACAAGAGAAAGCCAAGTGTTTGGATCGAAAGTACTAAAGGATGCTGAGAGGCAAGTCCAGATGATTAGGGAGAACTTGAAGATTGCGTAGTCTCACCAAAAGACATATGTCAACAAGCAAAGAATAGACTTTTCATTCAAAGTTGGCGACTTCGTATACTTGAGGGTATCACCCATGAGAGACACCAGAAGGTTCAAGGTCAAAGGAAAGCTAGCGCCAAGATATGTTAGTCCCATCCAAATGTTGGATCACAAGGGAGAAGTGGCTTATCAACTTGAGCTACCACTGCAGCTTTCAGATGTGCACAATGTGTTTCATGTATCTCATCCCAAGAGGTGCTTATGAGTTCCAAAATAGTAGATACTGATGGAACAACTAGATTTAGGAGGAGATCTATCGTATGGTGAGTGGTCAATCAGAATTCTAGATATGGCCGAGCAAGTGTATCACAGTAAAGTCATCAGGATGTGCAAGGTACAATGGAGTCACCACAGCAAAGACAAAGCTACTTGGGAGTATGAAGAAGAACTTTGAGCAGATTACTCAGAGCTCATTCCTAGTGCGTTCGAATCTTGGGGGCAAGATTCCCTTTTAATGGGGGTAGGTCTGTAACACCATTTTTACAATGGTAAAATTTGGCCAAGCTAGAAGTGCGTTAGGTTGAATATTGGAAATTTTGCCTCAAGAAAAGATTTTTTCTCAATTTAATTGGCCTAAGGTTGCATTCATGGCATGGCATATTTAGTTTTCTAAAAATCTCTGAGAAGCCTAGAAGAATTTATGAAAAATCCTCATGTTCAAATTCCTTCTAAATCTCTTTGTATAATTTACCAAAGTCTTGCTAAATTCCAAAACCATTGAAAATTAAAAAATCAAATTCCTATTTGAATCTCTCCATGAATCCGGCCCAGTCCATCGCGCCAGCCCGCTCTCCCTTTGCAGGCTGCCATCTCTCTCACCGACGCAGCCAGCCCGCACACCTTTGGCACATTCACCGGTTTATGCTTTCTCTTCTGAGTTGGGCCTTTCACCCCACCCATGCTCTCTCTCCCCTACCGCTGACACGTGGGACCCTCTTGTCAATTCCATCCCCTCAGCCGCACTGCCTAAGCCCAGCCATGCCACCTCCTGGCTTCACTCCTCAAGATGTCGCCTCAGCCCTTAACTCAACTGGCTTGAATTCCCGCCTTAAGACCCCCTCTTAACACCCCGTGGCCATCAATGGTGTTAATGCCATTAACCACCAGTCGTTACCTCTCCCCGGCGCTCTCCCGGCCCCCTATATAAACCCTATAAGACCCCAGTCCACCACCGTCCCTCCTCCCCTCTCTCTCGAGATCTCTCCCACCCTCTAGCGTCTGTGCGTCGAGCTCCTTCCGCCATAGTTCTTCCTCACCATCACGTCGCTTCACCGATGCTGCTCATGCTCTGGTGAGCCCGCCGTCAGCTTTGCCTCATCTGGACAATGTCCAGTGTTACTGGACAAAGTGTGACTGGGCATGGATCCAGGTGTATTTAACCCCTTGAACTTTTGCCTCTCTCTCTCTCCATGCCATTCTCTCTCTGGACAAAATCCGAACGGCAGCTCCTCCATCCAAACTTCTTCCTCCGGTGATCGGCAGCATCTAGGGTGAGTGAGGCTCCCTCCTAGGGTTCCCCTCCTCTGTGGGAACCCCCTTCCTCGCCTCCTCCACAAGTTATTTGAGTTCCAAGTCTTAAAGGTGAAAACTTCATTTTTCTACCAGATCTCTCAATGTGCTTTGTTCTAGCTTGATTCCTTTTGTCCATCTCCTTATCTTGATGCAATCTACCTGTCCTCTAAAGTTGGTGGATTTCCAATGGTTAAAACTTGAAACATCATGACCTAATTTTCACCAACTTGTTATGACCCCATCTCTCTCCAAACTTGCATGCAAAGGCTCAATCTTCACAATTTAGTTGCTTTCCCATCCTAGAACTTGTATGCAAAGTTTGAGTCAAGTTTGTGGAAGTTGGATTTTTCTTCCCGTGCCCAAGATCCTCACCCGGACAAAGTCCGGTCCAACCGGAGAATTTCCGACTGAGTCGGACAAAGTCCGGTGGACCCAGACATTGTCCGGCTGTGCGTCTCTGTCTATTTGTTCCACTCCTTTGCCTCGTTGCCTTCTTCTAAGCAATTTGAGGTATTTCGCGCAGATGCCTATTAAGAGAGCATCCAGCAAGCAGGCATCTTCAAATGACCCCTCCTTTGATGATAGTTCTAGTGTGGGAGATGACCAACTTGTCATTTCTCCTCGTCCAAGGTGGGCAACAGGAAAAACAACTTGTTGTGTGAAGCAAGCTCCTCACAAGCTGATGAGGATGCTGCACGGATCGCTGAGGCCATGATGTGGTAGCCGCAAGAGAAGCAAGGGCAAGAGACATCATTCAAAAAGTTGAATGCCATCTCAAGCCTAATTTTGAATACACCTTAAGAAGAGTGGATCGTCATCACCCTCATCAGCCTACAGATTATACAAAGTTTGAAAATCAATCAATGATAATCCATAATGATGATCCTTATGAGTGGACCACTGAGCTTCATGACTATAGGTTTTGGAGCAACTTCCAAGTGAACTGGTACCTCTCCGTCATCAAGGACAGGAAGAATCCCGTCACTCCACGGATGTATGTTGATTGGTCTTATATGCAGCAAAAGCGTGATCTAGTGTTCAACATGGTCATCTTTGATATGCTTGGCTTGTATCAGGATTGGAACACAGAATTGGTCACTCAGTTCTATTCCACTACTTGGTGGAGAGGTAATGGGTATGAGTCCACCATCAACTTTAGCATTGAAGGCCATCGATTCAGTCTTTGTGTCACAAAGTTTCCTACTATCTTCGGACTGGCACCTAATGACCTGCATAGGCCTAAAGTCATCACTGAGAGGACAATAGTAGAAAATGAGCTTGCATCGCTTTATATGACCAGGAATGATATAAATTATGACACAACTCATGTTTTGCTTCACGAGTACACTATGTTCAATAACATCCTCTGCAACACTCACACTCCCAAGCGAGGTGACCGCACCAAGATCTGGGGCTCAACAAGGAATCTACTCTTAGCTATACTTGATGATCATCCTCCTTTATGCTTTAGTACCTTCCTCTGGATAGAGATGATGCATATGCTTAACCATGGAGCTCAATATGTGATCTATGCACCCTACATTTAGAGAATCATCAACTTCAAGACTGAGGTGGAATTTGGGTATGTTGGCAAGCATGGAGCATATCAGCCTCACATTGTCAGGGCTCCCGCCGTTCCTCCCTCTTCTCCACCCGCTGCTGCTGCTAGTGGGCATGCACCTTCAGTTGCTCCTGACTCTTCTAGAGCTGCCACTCATCGGGCAAGAAGTAGAATGTTCTCATCAAGGGCCTGAAGAATCTCATTTCCATGTGCCGCTCCAATGATGCTCTCATCCATGAGTCACATCAGCAGATGAGCTAGAGACTTTCTTACCTTGTGGAGCACAAGCACGAGATGCATAGTTCCATGGGTTTTGAGACCCCACAAGCCCATAGTCTACCCTCCTCTTCCTCCCCCAGTTGTGGAAGACGCTTGGCCTTAGTACCACAATGCTGACAACAACGATGGAGATGAAGATGATGATGAAGCCTTAGATGAAATCGAAGAGGAGTCTGAGTTAAGACATTTTTCCATCTGTCTTTTGATGTTTGATGCCAAAGGGGGAGGAGACGTTCTATCTTTTATGCTTTTCATGTCTCTAGCTTGGGTTCTTCTCTCACATTGTAATATGAGACTAAGTGTGGTCTGTTTAAATTGTTTAAATTTCATTATCTATCCATGCTTGTATGAATTTAAATGCTTAAGTATTCCTATGCTAATTACTTATCCATGTGTAGGCTTGCTACAATTGATTATCTTTGTTATTATTCATGGATAATGCATGGAAAAAAGGAAAGACTCCCTTTTGTGCTAAAAAATTGGCATAGTCATGCCTTTATTGATATGAAAAATCCAATGCACAAATTCAGGGGGAGCTTTCTATTTTGATGAATTGACAAGTTTTTATATCAAAAATGAAATCTTATTTGTGTTGTCATCAATCACCAAAAAGGGGGAGATTGTAAGTGCATCTAGGCTCCTAATGGATTTTGGTAATTGAAAACAACCCAAATAAGAATCTAATCATTTCATTGAGTATTAAGCAGGGTTTTAGGTACCCAAAAACATGAGAAGAAAAGGAGACCCCCCCCCCCCAATTTGTGTTTATTACATTTGAAGGGTCCCTTCTTGGAGAAGAAGAGCTGAAGCATAGTCCGGATCTTTTAATTTATCTCTTGAGTATAGGAACATCATAATATTAAGAGGGGTGTGATGGATGAAGTAAAAAATATCAATTCATGCAAACTCCAAGTAAAATTCTATACACCAAAAACAGAAAGCCTCCGCTGGACATTGTCCAGCTCAGCCAGACTTTGTTCGGTCCTGCCCAAATCAGCCCACCTTCATACAGAGTCTCCACTGGACTTTGTCCAGTGCTACCGAACTTTGTCCAGTTGAGCCAAACATTTTCCAAAACTCAAATCTGAGCTTAACGGTGAGTTTCTTCGGAGAGACCTATAGATGTCCCTCCACCTCTAACAGCTCTCCTCTCTTGGCCTGATGAAATCTCTGTGCTCAAAGCTCATTTTATCCACTCTAAAGGCCTCACACACTCAATCCTAGAGCTTTCACTCCAGGTTCTTGATCTAGGGATTGAGTGAAGCAAAGATTCGACTTCCTTGTGTGATTCACCTCCTCAAGCTCATCTTGGCAATTGAATCTTTAGTCTCCACACTTATTACTCTTGGACCTCTGCTCCTAGATGGTTAGAGGTTGCCCTTGACCAACCGCTTTGTGTGGTGAGCCTAGAGAATTTTGTATTACCCATCTTTGTGATAGTGAGTAGCTCAAGGTCAGTCTTTGTGACCACTTGAGTGAGGAAATGGTTGAGAGAGGTCCGGCTCTTTGTGAGCTCGGCAATTATGACATAGGATTCTTTGTTAATTTGAACCTTGAGATTAAATCGCGTGCCTCTCTTGTGCTCTTGCATTTACTTGCCTTATTGCTGCTATTTACCTACTTGTTGAGCCTAGCTTGTGTTAGATCTTTATTACTTAGTTAATCTCTAAAAGTGTTGACCTCGCCTGTGGTCATTCTAGGTGCTCTCTAGTTGGTAGATTATTTTATTCCACAATTTATAGTCCTGCTCTGCTCTACAATATATAATTTATCTTGTTACATAGTCAAGCTATAGGCGAGAAGGGTTTCCTACTTGAAATTGCCAGCCGGGCATTGTCCAGACCAGCCAGACAAAGTCTGAGACAGCCGGACATTGTCTGACTGAGGGTTTCTATTTCAAGTTTTTTGATTTAGTGTTTGTAGGATTAAAATTAATGATCGCCTATTCACCCCTCCTCTAGGAGACATTCAATTGGTATCAGTCATACTGTCCAAAAAAGAGCCTAACCGCTTGGAGACATGTTGTAAAGGACCGGGGAAGAAAGTGAAGTTCCTCTACCACAATTTGATGAAAACGACAATCCAATTGTCGTTGAAGAAGACTCCAAGTCGGGAACCGCCAAGCCACCGACCTTAGGATCTCATGAAAAGCTTGAGAAGCTCAAGGCCAAGAACAAGAGACTTAAGACAAAAGGGAAGAAAGGCAAAACTTACTTCTCCTCAAGCAAAGATGGCTACTCCACATTCAAAGAGGAAGTCTCAAATAAAGGGAGGAAAGGAAGAAACAAGCACGATAAGCCTTCCTATAACTCTATATCTTTCAATTACAATAACTTGCCTAGGTCTACCACTTACACATCTATACCCATTGGCAAGGCTCTCCATTTCAATCAGTCAAACTATAACCAATGGAAACATTGCATAAAAAATTATCTACACTCTATTTCACCCGAAGTTTGGCAAGTTGTTTTTGATGGTGTAGATTTTCTAGATGAAGATGAACAACCAACTTTGGATCAACTTCAAAAGATTCATCGCAATGCATAAGCTATCTCTATCCTCACCTCATCGGTGGACAAGGAAGAATTCCACCGTGTGGATGGCTTGGATATGGCCAAAGATGTTCGGGATGCTCTTCGGATGCCACATGAAGGATCAAGGCCCATGAGGAAGGCAAAGACAGACATGCTTGTAGGGCAACTTAATAGATTCATCATGTTTGATGATGTAACCCCTCAAGATATGTTCAACCGGTTCAAGAAGTTAGTCAACAAAGTAAAAGCTTTAGGGTCCAAGAAGTGGACTAATCACAGGTTGACCGAACACTTAATGAGGGCTTACACACCAATTAACTACAATGTGGTTGCCTTGATCTACCAAGACCCCACCTACAAGAGGACAACATCCAATGATGTGCTTGGTAGAATCATGAATCATGAGATGTATATTGAAGAGGCCAACCACATCAAGAATCTTTATAAGGGCATCACAACCACAAAGAAGCAAGAAATTGCTCTCAACGATAAGAAGAAGAGCAAGAATAAGCAAGTGATGGTTGAGAGCTTAAGTGAAGAAGAAGAAGAAGAAGAGGATAACTCCGAATATGATGATGAAGATCTGGCTCTCTTCATGAGAAAATTCAAGAAGTGTATGAAAAAGAAAAGGTTCTCAAAGGGAGACAAGAAGTTCAACACAAAGTCAACAACCAAGAGAGTATGCTACAAATGTGATAAGCATGGTCATTTCATTACTAATTGCCCCTTTGAGCATAGGGATCATGATGATGACAAGAAGAAGAGTAAGTTCTACAAGAAGGACCAGAGCTATAAGGAAAGTGAAAAGCATTACAAGAAGAAATCCTATGATGAAACTCACATTGGTCACGAATGGGAATCCAATGATGAGAGCTTCAACTCCGATAGTGATGGTGTGGCAACCATGGCTATCAAATGAACATCTTCTTCAAGCAGGTCTCTCTTCCCAAAGCCCAATCAAGGGAACCACACTTGCCTTATGGCAAAGGAGAGCAAGCATAAGGTTAAAACCAAAGGCTCATCCTCTCCTAAATATGTCTCTAGTGATGATGATGATGCTCCTCATCCCAATGGCATAAATGAAAAAGTTGCTATCAAAAGGCCAGGGAAGGAATTGGTAGTTTGGGATCAACTTCTTAAGGTTCAAGAGGATTTTCTTGGGAAAGAGAGCAAAAACACTTGTGAGCTCAAGAGACTCTTGAAACTTGAGAATGAGAAAAATGAAAAGCTTGCCCAAAAGCTCCAGTGGTGCTCTTCAAGACTCATGTGATGTCTTGCAAAAGACTCATAAAGATCTTAAAGTATAATTTGATGCTCTTTGGACAAGCACACCCGAAACTGGGACATTCCTAGTTTTCATTGTAGCTATTTCCTTATAATCTACAGTGGCTCATCTTGTAAATTGCTGAGAATCATAAACAATGGAACTTGGCTCAAGTTTTGAATTCAAATTCAAACCATCTCTCTTTTATTCTCAAAGCAAGTCAAGAAGGACATGTATGGAACTTTGATCTTGCCATACCACCATGCCAATCTAAATTCATATTCTATAAGGGCAAGGCAAATAAGAATTTTGGGGAATTTATCAGATTTTACCAAACAAGTCAATCTAAATTCATATTCTATAAGGGAAAGGCAAATAAGAATTTTGGGGAATTTATCAGATTTTACCAAACAAGTTTGGATCCCCAATAAATTCAAATCAAATTCAAAATTAGTTCTGTTCTAGGATTTTTAATTCAAATTCTGTTTCGAATTTGAAATTGATTCCAAAGGAAAAGTTGTTCCCTATCTTCCATTCTATCCGCATCCAAATTTGGGTAAATTTTGGAGCACCATGAGGGTGGTTTTTCTGATTTACAATTTTCTATTCATTTTGGAAAATATAAAAAACTGTTGTTAATGGGTTGGGATCGAAATACCGCGACGCGATACCGGTTCGGCTCGCACCACTTTCAAATACCGACCGTGGGCCCACCTGTCAGTAACCCGGGACAGGGGACTCTAGCGTGCACCACCCACTTGCCAGTCCAGCTCGACACCGGCGCACGATGCCGACTTGGGCGACCCGCCCTAACCCTCTCTCTCTCTTTCGACTATAAAATGAGGCAATGGCTGGAGATTTTCCCCCCTTCACTGAGGTAAGCACTGCTGCCTGCTCTACTTTGCCATTTGGTGATTTCTTTCGCACATATCATCCTCACTTCCTAGCGCTCCTTTTGCCCTAGGCCTCGTTGTCATCGAGCCACTGCTGTGTCCTCCACCACAGATCACGCGGATGACTTCTGCTGCCACCGGTGAGATTCCTTTGTCTTCACTTCTCATCTCCAATAAGGCATGGCCTAATGTCTGCGACACTTGTGTGCAGCTCAGGGACTAAGCTGGGATGCTCCACCACCGATGCCTTCAGTTGCTGCCGACCCGTCCGCCTCACCAGTGAGGACCCTACTCTGAGCCCGGCTTCTAGGTTTTTGATTTTTCGGCTTGTAGAGGGATCTCTGTAGAAGGTCTAGGTGGAGACCTCATTGCCGATTAGCCGCCACCGCGTGCGCTGGTCGCGCACCATGTGGTGACTGCACGCCGAGCATGCTCTGGCCGTGCTCTAGCCATGCGTTAGGTCATGGGGCGGCCAAAGGCCACCACCATGGGCCAGCCAGCCGGGCTTTGGCCTAGTAGGCCACTGTGGCCATGGGCTGCAGTGAAGCATGAAGGAATAGTGCACTTTTCCAGTTTTCCTAGGATTTATTCAAATAGAATTCAAATGAAATTCGGTTTGAATTTGAATCTGTTCAAACCTATTAAAACTTAGAAATTGAATGAATGTGATTCAAGTTTAGGATTTTAAATAAGGGATCTGAGTGGGGTTTGCAAATTCAAGTGAATTTGATTTAAACCTTTTTGGAAGTACTCATATAATTGTAAATTCATTATAAATTCATAGTAAACTCATAATATTTCTTCCTCATCATGGTAAGTAACTTAGTACTCGTGACCATGACATGTTGTTTGGGTGAAGAGCTTCCTTTCCTTTGGGATAGTTGAGGCTTAATTACTTTGAGTAATTAGCATGTCATGTTTTCAAGTTACCATGATATTTACCCAAATGCCTTGCTGATCTTTTATGAGTTTTCATGCCGTAGCATGTATGGTGATTAGCATGGGCAGCACTCCTTAGATTTATGTAAGTTAGTATGGTTAAGTAATGGGAGTTAATGAAGGAAATGTGTAAATTACCTTTTGAATCAACATAAAAGCTAGGGAGCCATGTTGTTAAGTATTTTGCTTATCCTTGTCTCTTAACATGAATGCTCTTGCACACCCTTGCTTATAGGTCCTAACGCCACTCGTGGTTACGAAGCTCTTGGGGGACAACACTCGGCAAGCCGCACCGAGAATAACTCTCCTTCCCTTGAGCAAGGGAAGCACCGATTGCATAACCTTCATTAGGCATGTGCGTCACACTTTACTTTCTGCATTGATTGTGCATTTATATATAGTAGTTCTGTGGAAACTTAGATGCATTAGGGTTACCCTTACAAGTATACCTTGTTTACCCCCCCCCCCCCCAGATGGAGTAGACGATAGAATAGGTATGCTTAGTAAATAAACCATCGATAGAAGTCGAGTGGTTTATGGCCACTCGCGATAGGCCCCTTTTCATGAGGGTGGCTCTAAGTGGATTATGTTATCGATAGGTTCTAGTTGGTTTGTTCAAGACCGGACAGGGCAATTATGGGAAAGTGGAGAATACTAGATGGGAAGGGAAACAGTGTGATGGATCGTAAATTCGGAGCTCCGGTGGTGGTAGCCTTCACCTATGTTGGTTAAGGACTGCATCAGTTGTGCCCCCTGTAACGAGCATTTGAGTTGTGTACTGGAGCATACGGGCACTAATACGCCTAGAAACTAAGTAGCTTGATGGTCATCGTGTTGGATGATAACTTACCTCGCTCCATGAATGATTAGAAGGGATAGTGTTTAGGCCATCCACGGACTACTTGGTGGGGTTTTCACGTGGAAGATGACACTAGGGTGAGGTAGGACCCGGCCCGACTCTTTGATAGTCATAGCAAAATGTGGCCACTCATTTGCTTTCGTGGCTCTTGTGTGTCATGTTGTGAGGTTATTTCCCTTGCAAGGTTGACTATTGATTCGAATCTCCGTGATACCTTCGGACATGGGTCATGGCTTATTCTC
>VSTD030000557.1:0-15440 GCA_008808055.3 Sporobolus alterniflorus | reverse complement strand
CTCTGCTCCCAAATCCTATGGATTGTTCACACCATGAGAGACTTTGGAGTGATCTTTAAGAGAGTTCCCCTCATATGCGACAACATCAGTGCCATCTCTATAGCCAAAAAAACTAGTCTTCCATAAAAGAATGAAACACCTCAAAGTGAGACACCACTTCTTGAGAGATCATGTAAAAAAGAGAGATATCAAGATGAGATACATCGACACAGAGAAACAGTTGGCTGATATTTTCACCGAACCCCTTGATGCTTCTCGCTTTATGCTTTGCAAGGGGAAATAGGTGTTTGCCATCCTTATGTCTTGATTTGAGGGGGAGCTTGTGTTCTACCTTGTATATAGTCTATCTTATCTTCATCACATTACATTTCATTCATATCTACCTAATTTACCTATTATTTCACTTCTTATACTAGCTTGTATTTGGTTGACTATGCTTGTCATTATGCTAGAGTGAGTAGAAATGAGATATGAAACTCTTTTGCTAGACCTTGCTAGATAACTTGTCATGATAGCAATGTTGAGCACATGTTAAAATTTGACAACTCAATTAATTACTCTTGTTCACCACTTGTATAAGTCATTTTATCTCTTTTGAGACTTGTTTTGCGACCTGTTGGATTATTCTCATTTTAAGCAACCTAACTTTGAGAAGTGAAATCATTTGTCAAATGTTTAGCTCATGATGGGACTTTGGAGAGGTGTGTGCCTCCTGTGCCAAAAGTGCACACTCATGTTGTCTTGTGCTTAAACTTCTAAAATTCAATTTGTGCCTTGTGCTTAATGAAACATTCCAATATGGTGATCTCGAAGCTCAGGGGTATTTGTTGTACCCGGTCGTGTGACCCTCCGCGTGATCTAGAGATCATTTGAGGAAAATAATGTCCAATATGGATATCTTAAAGCTCCGGGGTGTTTGTCGTACCCCTCCGTGCAGTCTAGAGATCAGTTGAGGATTTAAAATGAGTAAATTATTGAACTTAATTATTTATTCCTTGCATATTTACTCACTTGTACAAACTGAGTTCTTAGTTGTATATGTGAGTGTTTAACAAAGCACACGTCTCGAATTATTGTTGCTCACCTTGAGAAGATGTCTATCATGTTTATATATGCTTGTCTTGCTTAAGATCAAAGTCATTATGCTTGTGGTGAGCTTGTTCAACTTACTTAATCACTTTGTTTCATATCTTAGCTCATGACTACTTGCTTGTTATCTCTTAATGGTCTCTTTGTGAGGATTAACTCTTGTTTTTGCAAGTCTTGTCACAATGGTTGAGTATGGTTGCTTAAATACCTTCTTGTATACCTTATGAAGCACCCTAATTTTAATCTCATGCATAGCATCTCATGCTTCTCTCAATTTGTGTTTGATGAGTTCATTGCTAAAGGGGGAGAGAATGTGCACAAAGTTGGTAAAACTCTTTTGCTAATCGGGTGGTTGAGAGAAGAAACATGATAAATTCTACCTAAGGGAGAGAGCATACATTGAGAGTGTTATGGGGAGTTTTGAGTTTGAGCTTTTCTTTGCTTTTTCTTTGGTTTACCGCTTTTCTTGCCATTTGTTAGTTTTGCGGCTTTGATGACCTTCTTAAGCTTTTCTTTGGCTTTTGGTCTTCTAGTTGTGCTTCATGTGGTCTTGGATTTGAAATTCAAACTTTGTGCCTTTGTGTTATCAATGTACTCATCAAGGGGGATATTGAGAAACCAAGTGGTCAGTACCTTGGTTTGATTTGTGATGAGTAATTGACTTGCCTCGGTTTGAATTTGAATCTGGGAAATTTTGGTGGTCCTACCCTACTATTTGTTTCATGTCGAGAAACATGTTTGCTTGTCTCGTGATGCCTAGGTGACAGGTGCAGCATGACGGGCAGCGACGAGGATCAGGGCAGGGGTAGGAGACTTTATGCACAGGACCAGGGATGGTCAAGCACGGGTCGGGTACTCGATGGCTAGACGGTAGAGAGGTCGAGTGACACTATGTGCGGTCTGCACCGTGCATAAGGAGATGAGGAGCGCGGTTTTTTTGGTTTAGCCTTAAAACCAAGGTCGACGGTTTCTCCTGGTTTGGCCTCAAAACCAAGTGGGTTATGATTTATCGGTTGTGCCACAAAACCGACGGGAGGATCAAGACGGCATGGGACACATAACGAGATCTAGCGGCTTACTTCACCTAGAAGTGAGTCAGATAGGGTTTCCCAGTCATCATGGAGGTCACGTGGAGATGAAGCCGAAGATGGACTGGTCGATGCGATGGGCTGCATCAGACTCTTCTACCTCAACTTTGCCATTTTCGTTGTACTAGGCCATAAGGATAGTTTAGTTATTAGTTTTTCTATAAATAGGATCCCAAGGGCTGGTGGAGAGGTAAACACTCAGTCATCCATGTCCCACCCCTAGACATAGTTGCTTTTTGAGAGGTGTGGGTGTGCTTCATGATGTAAGAGAGGAAAGGAGAGAAAGTGAAAGATCCATCCAATCCTTCAAAGAGTGGGAGGATGTTGTGACAGTTTCCACACCTTGTAGACGTTTGATTCTATCAATATAGCTGATCTTTGTGCGTGAATCTCGTTTGCAAGTTGTATGGATCATTTTTCTTTTTCATGATTTTTAGAGAATTTTTGCCCAATTTTTCATCCATGAGTTTGGAAGAGTTTTGCTTCGATTCCTTCCATGGTTTTGGGTGCTACGACGAGTCTCATCATCTACGTCCAACCTTGAAGTGAATCCATGGCTCTAGCCCCTTCGATTTTATGGATTTCTCCTCGTTCCCCCGAAGCCTAGGTTTTTGATTCATCCAAAATCGGAAGGGGAATTGTTAGATTTGGGGAAAACCCCTCTTTTGGGAACTTGTTTCTTATGTTGAGGTGGCCCTTGTGTCCAAATTTCATTCGATTTGGAACACTATAGCTCATGAAAGGGGAGGATTTTGGGAGAAAATCATGTTTCCAGAGACCTCCTACCAGACAATGTCCAACGTGACCTGGACAAGGTCTGACCTTTTGTTTTGAGTTCCAGAAACCCCCAGTCAGACATTGTACGACTCTACTAGAAAATGTCCAGTCCTATCAGACAATATCCGACTGAGAGTTTCAATCCGACATTCATTCACTGTTCCAGACATATTTTGCTAACCGGGTATCCAATTGATCTCATTCTTTTTCCGCTGCATTCGTAACTTCAAGGGGATCATTTCTAGATTTTTGGTTAGTGTGTTCATCACCTTATTGCAGTTTTCTGGTCTTGGGGTTTGAACTTCGGACATATGTCGGTTCTTGCAAAAGAATTTGATTAGGCTCCCATTCATCCCCCTGTCCGATCGCCTCCCTCAGTCCTTCAATTTACCAGGCCCGTTACTGCGTCTAAGAGGACCCAGCCGCTTGACCACCGATGCCATGGGGTTCGAAGCTAGCGGTCCCCCTTGCTCTCCCCTATATCCTTGCGCACCATCCGTCGTTCTCTCCTTACCTCCTTCCCAATGTCTGGAAAAAGGGAGAGGGGCGGAAAAGGGAGAAACCGAGGAAAAAAGGAAATAGGAAGAAATACCAGGATCTCAAAGGTGTTGCCTTCCCTTCCTCCTTGAGGCATGGCAGAGTAGGGTTGGACTCCTTTCACCGTTACGCCAGGCCACCTACAAAAACTCATGAATCATGGGTTTATGGCGACGGCGGAGCTTGAGGCTTGTCGTGTGCCAGAGGACCCTGCGTTCCCCGTAACTGCGGAGGGATACGTGGTGTCCTTTGTGGCATTCTATGAGCAGGGACTCAGCATGCCACTACACCAGTTCCTCTGCTCGCTTCTGCAGTATTACGGCCTCGAGCTTCACCACTTCACTCCCTCAGGGGTCCTGCATATTACGGCCTTCGTGACTCTGTGTGAGGCATAACAGGGGATCAACTCTGAGCTTGATCTGTTGAAGTACTTCTTTCGTGTCCGATGCCCGCAAGATGGAGGGAGCGGTCAACGTGTCCACCCCGTTGGTACATCTCAGCCATCGGTACATCTCACCCACACCATTGGTGGAGGGTGCGGGCAACGTGTCCAGAATCATGGCTGCCGCGGCCACATTTTGGCTGGCCCTGGCGAAGGTGGGGAGCTGTCGCTCCGCCCATTCCATTGTTGCGGTCCAGTCTGCCTCAAGTGTCGATTCACATTGGCGCAGGTCGGTCAGCGTGGCCTCAGTAGCCTCCCATTCATACGCGAGCTCGCCTCATTGCCATGCGGTTTCTCATTTGATGTTGTCCTACTGGGCGTGTTGTCGTTCCTCCTGGTGAGCCGCTGGTTGCTTGGGGAAGGGTGTTGGTGTGGCAGTCCCCTGCGACCTCATCTGTAGGGTCTGAAACGTCGGGGTCTCCTCTGGCGGTAGCATAGTCACAATGGGGACAGTGGATGTCACCGTGTTGCATGTCCTCGGGAGAGGGGAGCTGGAGCTCACCCCCTTGCTCAAGGTCGAATCGTCTTCACTGGGTGATTCCTCTAGGATGGCATGCAGCGATGGTGACCCGCTGTGGGTCATCCCCATGACTATAGAGCTGGAATCGCTCCCCTCTGGTGATGGACTCAAGATCTACAGAATGGATGGTCTGTGTCTTGAGTGAAATTGATGCTGACTAAAAATGTCTATCGTCAGTGGCGACGATGGGTTTACATAGATGAGTGAACCATCAGAACGTCTAGAGAAAAAGAATGCTGCAAATCCCTCTTCTTGGTGCGCCAACTGTTGTTGTTTTTTGCACTTGCAAGATACAGGGTGGTTAAGATCACGCGTTCCTGTTCCGAGGTGATCTTGCAAACTACAAAGCACACTGTGGTTTATCCTGGTTCAGACCCCTCCTTCGAGGTAATAGCCCTATGTCCAGTGGTTTGATATTGAAGACAAACAGTGGTTACAATGGGATGAGTAGAGAGCTCGAGAAGTTCACAAAGTGAAGGAAAAAATAATCTCATACCCCCTGCCTAAAAGGTAAGGGGCCGTTTATAGGCCGCACAGTGGCCAGATAGCTATGAACTAGCTACTTTTACATTCAGGAATAAGATTACATGATTGAGTAGGTCGGTTTGTCGATGTTGGTTGAGGCTTCCATAACCTTCTCACTTATTCCAGAGTGTTCCTGATGCCATAGTGGAGGATGCTCGAGAAGGTTCTTGGGGATGTTGCATCGTGATGCTAGTCTTACTTGGTTGCTAAGGCCCTGTTTGTTTGTGCTTCTGCTTTTGAGCTTTTGGAAAAGCTGGCCGATGGCTAGTTGAATAGCTGGCTGTTTGATTTTGGGTGTTGCCTTTTGTAATATATATTTAGTATTTCTGCACACCAAAAGCTTGAAAAATATCTCTAGATGAGCTTTTCAGCTTTTAGTTCATTTCTTCAGAAGCTTGCTTTTCAGCATTCCAAAAGCCAGTTGAAAAGTTTCCCATTTGTTCCTGCTTTTCGGTTGGAAAAGCTAGCTGAGAAGCAGGAACAAATAGGGCCTAAGTCTTCCCACGCGGGGGCAGTGTGGACAGGCTAGCCTGCCCAATGCACCGGGCTACAACCCGTAGCCGTCAGACGAGGGGACAGGGCCTCCTGCCTGACGCCGTCTTGTCCCGTCGTGCAGCAATGGTCGGTGGCACTTTACTGCATGGGTACCTATGTCATAGAGTTTTACATAGAGCGTATTGCTTTTTACCAGAATATCCTTACCTTACGTTTGGAGGCATTATGGTGTGTATGCGTGTATCCCTGGTCAAGCCATCATTTCATACAATAATGAGACGGATCCCAGCACTTGAGTATATGATGTTAGGTGCGTGTGGGCTCTGGCAACCGTGTCCTATCTCATCCAGTAATGAACGTTATTGCCCCTCGAGGCCCTGATGCTGGTCATACTTATCCGGTAGCAGAAGCCCCCCCCTGGGCAGGCTGATTAGACGCTCGGGTTCCTCCCAGGTCAGGGTAGGAGAGGGGACGAGCAGATAGGTAGTGAAATCCTATTCGCCCCAGTCTATCGCGGAAGGGTGAAATCGATGATGTGGATTACTCCTAGGATTAGTTCTTTTTAGGCTGGTGGCCCCTCCACTTCATCCTGAAGTGGTGAGGCCTTATCCGGTATGGGGTGTATGCAGGGAACCAATCATATCCAGAATTTTGAGACGTAACTGGCGGCCCACAGTACCTAGGGCATTTTACCCTGACAAAGACACTTTGTCGTGGAAAAGATCCAAAGCACAGATACGACGCTGATCGACATGTCTACAAGTCTCAACGCATGGTAAGATTTTATGGTTCAAGTGCTATATGTATGTTGTCATGCGACTAACTCTTAACTACAGTCCATTCGGGATGGCGTTGTGCCAAGTGACATCGAGGTCTTCTTAGAACACCATAGAGGACCCGATCCTTCGAACCCAGATCAACTCTGCTCGTAGACGGTCATAGATCTTTTTGTGAGTTGTTACCATTTCTCGATATTTTGTACCATTGTTCTCTCTCTAACCAGGATTTATGTTGTTTTTGCCAGAATCAATATGGCCAAGAAATGGTGAGACTCCATGGAGAGCATGTCGATTGGAGAAAGGAAGACATCGACCCGATGTCCTTGTATGTTAGCAGAGGGGGAAAGAGCCATGGATGGTGAGCTGATGGTTCCATTCTAGTCCTTTGTCTTTGTAATATTGTGATATATTCTTATGTAATACATGTTGTAGGTATGCCATGCTCAATGGAATAATCGAGTCCCGGAAGGTGAGATCTTAGAAGGCTGCTCAGTCGTCACAGAGCTCAGGGAGTAGCTTCGTCCCTCTCCGCTCAAAAGAATGGCTCGAGATCAAAATGCTCAAGGAGAGTCTGAGGCAGCAGAATGAAGAAATGAGGCGGCAGGACAAAGCAAGGAGGCAACGGGACAAGTACTACGATCAGGCCTTCGCTTAGCACCAGGCGATGCTTCAGGTTAGTTGTCTTACTTATTTCATTCACTATCGAGCACTTAGAAATACTTTCAAAACTAATTCATTACATTGCAACATGTATAGCAAATAGTGCAGCAGCAAGGATTTCATGTGCCGCAGTTCCAACCTCCCCCACCACTACCTCACATCGGGTCGCCTCTTGGAGCTAGGTACATTTCATATCATTTGAGTTTTTCAGGTCATTCATTTAGATTCATTTTGATGTTCTTCAATCGATGCAGGCTTTCCTTACTCTGTTGCCTGGTCAATCATAGTGGAACGAGCTCCACGACACGCCGAGAGGTAGTAGCAGCTACTCCAACCACCCAAACAATGACAACAATGCTTGATTGATTATTGTGTTGTAAACTTTGTGATTGATTTTTGTGTTGTAAACTTTGTGATACCACTCTTGGTGACTCTGTGATATTTGTCTATTCTGTAAAAATTTGCATTGAGGCAGTGTCACTTTCTATTTTTTTAAAACAAATTTTCTTAACTTTCACCGGCCGACCATAGCCGACGAAAGTTACTGGGCCATAACTTCCGTCAATCGACCATAGCCGACAGAAGTTATGGCCCAGTAACTTCCTTTGGCTACTCATGGCTGATGGAAGTTATTGTGCTAATTTTTGCTCCCCCCCCCCCGACCGACGGAAGTTAATCAGCCTAATTTCCATCGGCCCCTCTTGGCCGATGAAAGTTAGCTAATTTCCATCGGTGACCTACAGAAATTAGCTAACTTCCATCGGATAACTTCCATCAGCCTAAGATAACCCAAAACCCGACGGAAAAAGCCTTTTTCCATCGGGCATTGGGCCGACGAAAGTTAATCATTTTACTGTAGTGTTTGGATTATGGGATGGACTAACTTTTTGTATTAGGTAAAGCCCTCTTAAGAGCATTTGGTAAAGATTTCTCACTATTCAACTTTTCGGATGGCTTATGCCTGGCTTTTGCACCCAAGTACTTATGCTCAAACTGTTTAGTAGGGATTATGTGATAAGCTTGTGAAAAACACTACTTTAGTGATGGCCCTAGACCCACTATACTCGTGGGCATCGGGCCTACCACTAGGTCCCCATCACTATAGTGGTCGGCACTATAGTGAGGACAAACAAGGCCCATCACTACTGTAACACCCCCAAACAAAACAACAGGTTTGGAGGTGTTACCACGCTACAATTCAATAATAAACAAAGACAATCGGAATATAGCCATAAAACTTAATGATCAAAGTAAGCAGAAGGAACTGTCATCATAAAAATTAAACCAATAAAGTATATCAAAACTTCAAAAGTAACTATTATTATTACAACACAAGTGTTTCATAGGTGAATCATTGGAGATTGTGCACAAGTGCTACTATTCCCATCCCACAATCAAGATCTTTAATCTCAAATACCTGGAAGGGGAAAATAAAGTGTATGAGGTTTATGAGAAAACTCAGTAAGTTGATTAAGCACTAATATAAACATACAAGAGTGTACATAAAGTAACTTCGAGATAGATATCTTCATATATAAAATTAAACTTCAAACATCATATAACTTCCTTCACACTTCATATACAATGATGCAATGGGATGGGATGTTATGCATATCTTCACTTCTACCCTCAAATCCAACAAAAGGAAGTGAGGGATACAACCACATTGCTCAATTCAACGTGCGTTGATATACCGGTACTTATCACACCAACATTAGACTACGTTGCCACCTTATACATACCAAAGAATGGTGCAAAAATGCAGCATTACAATGCATGAACTTCATATACTTGAACTTCAATATAAAAGGAAATACCACAATAGTTGATAATGTATACTTCAGGATAAGTAAAATAAACTTTATTTATCATGTTATCTGACTCATGTGAATTCTGAAATTACCTAGAGTTAATTCAAATAACGAGTGAAAGCTTGTATACCACAACGCTACATTTACTTGCCTTCTCCAATTATCAAACCACAGGGCTAAGCACAATCCGAAGGAACACCACTTGATCACAAGCAAAATTTAGCACTAGAGCAACCATACATATGAAACCAACAATGAGTATAATGGTCCTACTCTAACCCGACGCCGACAAAACATGCAACACTTCACACAAAATAGCAGCAATGTTGCTACTTAACATTATCATAACTTTAATTCCACAATGACAATGATAGCAAATAAAATATCCAAAAGTATCTACTCTCACCCAGCTACAACTTTGGTATTCAATGGATAATTAAACTTTACCATCTACTATTTTTAATCTTGCTTACAAAGTGACATACTTGATCTGTCCTCAGACTACCACAATGCTGAGTTTGAAAATTCATATCTCACAAAAGCTAAACCAAACTAGGTGTTAAGTACTCTACGGAAAGGTCAAAAAACATACTACACAATCTTCCAAAGTGCCACAAACAGATTGACACCCAAATAATTTTAAACTGCCGCTCAAAACTGAAAGTGTTAACTGGATTCTGGATTCTGGAACTGACAGGAAAGTGTTAACTGGAATCTGGATTCTGGAACTGACAGGAAAGCTGACAGCGAACTTCTAAAAAAAACATAACTCCCAGAATATCCAATAAACATTAGTGAATAAATACTCTCTAGAAAGGTATTGAAAAGATCTCCAACTTTGTTTCAGATTTAACATCCTGATTCGACTTCTAAAGTCCTCTAAAAACATCCCAAACAATCATCGCACACACCAGAAGAACAAAACTGCTGCAAATTTGGCTCCACGATTTAAACTAAATTCGAATCCAAATCAAGGCAAAGTTGTAGGAACAAGAAAGAGGGGATGATTCACTCCTCTCCTGAACGAAAAATCTTCCCTACTCCCTCTTGCCCTTCTCCTATTCTTCACAGCAAAGAAAATGAGCTACCCAGTAACCAGCAGCAAGGAAACATGAAGGAGCAGGAGCAGGGCATCATGGATGACCTCACCTTTCCCCACGTAGTGTTGCTGCTGTGGGAGGGAGAATATCTCTAGAAGGAATAGGCAGAGTGGGGAGGCGATGCAGGGGCTGCATGAGGACGAAACCTAGTGCATCCAATGGCCAAAATTAAATGATTGCTACAGCAAAGTAAAAGCAACAACTTAGATAAAATGCATTCACTTAAATGTGATGCTCAAAGTCATTGCTCCATAAGTAGATAACAAGAAAAAATCACCAAAGCTGCTGCATTCAGAAGATGGAGGAGGTACCTATTAGCTGCTAACCTGATAGTGTTTCTTTACTGATGGTGTCCCATTCTTTGCCTCTGTAGCTACTTCAATGAAAATCTCTGGACATATAAGTGCGAAAAATGCAGAAGCAAATATGAATGGTGTCCTTTTTTTGCAACTTGTTATCTATAAGATGTGGTTCAGTCCTTTATTAGTGTTTGAAATTTTATAGTCACCTGTGAGAATGGCGGGGGATGACACTTTTATGGGCATGATATGAATGAGATTCAGGAGAACCATGGACTGGATTAGGATGGTCTACACAGCCCTCCTAAGGAGCAGCAGGATACACATGTGTAGACTACTCCCACAACCCAAGGACAAAAGAAAGTAAGAAACAAGAATTTTAGTGAGGTGAAAGATGTGGTGGTTGCAAACAAGAAAGTAAGAAACAAGGCTTGGTTGCATACAGGTATTGATGCAATTTCAGACATAAATCAGAAATGTGGTGGTTTTTGGACTAGGATTCACAATTTTTACCATGCTAAAAAGGAAATCACAGTACTTCGTAGCCCAAATTCACTATCACATCGTTAGACAACTATTCAAGACTGTGTCAATAAGTTCTGTGGATGTTTTACCACCATTGATGATATAAATCAAAGTGGAAATACCTTTGAAAACAAGGTTAGTAGTATATAGGTTAGAAATCAAAGTATTTTCTATGCAGCTCCATGCACTAACCATGTCATATATGTAATTTTGTAGCTTATGGATGCATGCACCATGTACAAAGAAGACAAAGAAAAGAAATCTTTTCAGCTCCTACAATGCTGGAATCTTTTATGGCATGAACCAAAGTGGCATCAGCAGATGAGTAAAATGGCAACAAATAAATCTTCTCAAAAGAAGCACAAGACTATTGATGATTTTGTCATGGATTTAACTAGTAATCCAAATGATGAAATGTCAAATGTTGATAACAATGTCAATGCAGCTCCAGATGATGATACACTTAAGCGGCCGATGGGTAGGAAGAAGGCTAAACAACTATTATGCCGAGGTGGAGATGATGCATGCATTGAAGCATTTGGACAGATATGGGAGAAAAAGGAGACCGATGCAGACAAAGAAGCAAAGGAGGAGGAAAAGTTTAACATAGCATTGGAAATTGAAAGAGAGAAGCTTCACTTAGAGCAAGTGAGGGCTGCAAGGGAGCAAGATGATGCGAATTTGAAAAGAATGCTAGAGGAAGAAAGAATCATGACAATGGACATTAGTGGCATGTCTATTCAGCAGCAACTTTATTACAAGAGCCTTCGTAGTGAGATAATCACTCGTCGAGGGATAAATCTTCCTTCACTACATTCAAATGCATAGTTTAATTTAGGTATAATTGTACTCAGAATTGCTTCTGGACTATTTGCCTTTACATTTGCAGTAATTCAGATTTTTTCTCAGAATTAATTTAGTTACAATTATACTAAGAATGCACTTTTGTTTGTGATCATTTATGCATATTGAGTTTTGTTTGTGACCTCCATTGTTTCATTGTGAGAGATGTGATAACAGCTTGTATTGTTTTTGAAACCTGATAAAGTTTGTACTGTTTTTTGGTTGGAAACCTGATCATTGGTTCGCAACCTGATCATTGTGATGAAACCTGATCATTGGTTCGAAACCTGATCATTGGTTTGAAACCTGATCCTGTTGGAAGCCTGATCTTGTTCAAAACCTAGTCATTTTTTCAAAAACCTTCAGGTACTGAAACAGTATCAGGTTTTTCTATGAGATCAATACTTAGCAAGTTTCAGAGCTATTGAAACTTGATCATATATCTAAAGCCACTTTTTTACTTAGTGATGGTGCTGATTTCAGTTTCCAGAAACTGATACAAGTGTTAGTGCTATTGTTGTTTTCAGTTTCCAGAAACTGATACAAGTGTTACTGATGTTTTCTTTACTTCGACTGGATCTCAGGAACTGATCTAAGAAAAAGTAGCATGACACACAGGTGTCCCGCAGCCCCGGACCTCACCTCCTTTCTGAGACGAGTTTCAGCGCTGCCACGTGTCCCTCAACTCCGGTCCTTGCCTCCTTGACGAGGTGAGCTTCGGTGTTGCCACGTGTCCCACGGCTCGGGGCTCTGCCTTCGTAAGAGGGGGAGCTCTGATGCTGTCACATGTCCCACGACTTAGGGTTATGCCTTCCTGAGAGGGGAGCTCTGGTGCCGCCACATATTCCACGACCCGCAGTGGACTGTGGACCTTCAGCTCCGGCACCTCCCGGGGCCCCGCCGTCGACGTCTCTTAGCGTTGATGGTGGGCACTCCCGGACCTTCAGCTCCGGCACCTCTCAGGGGGCCCACCGTCGATGTCTCTTAGCGTTGATGGTGGGTGATTCCGGACCTTCAGCTCCGGCACCTCTCAGGGGCCCGCCGATGACATCTCTTAGCGTTGAAGGTGGGCGCTCTCGAACATCCAGCTCTGACACCTCCTGTGGCCCGCCATCGACGTTTTTTAGCGTTGATGGCGGGTGCTCCCGGACGTCCAGCTCCGTCACCTCCCGGAGGCCCGCCATCAACGTTTCTTAGTGTTGATGATGGTCGCTCTCGGACCTTCAGTTACGACACCTCCCGGTGGCCCACCGTCGACTGTGAAGTAAAAAGTTAATATAACTGAACGGGGCGTCGAAGAGTTGGCCCCACCTGCGGGTTTGTAGCCTCTCTCGAGGTGGGCCCGGAGGGCTCTGTCGGTACCCTGAAAATCGAGTACCACCGCATACAAGCTCTAAGTCAAGACAAGGAGCAGGGCGTGCATGCACGCGCTGCCACGTAAGCTGTAGCTTCAGACCACACCTCCATACATAGGTGGGCTCCGGTGCCACCATGTGTCACACGGCCCTAGACCTCGCCTCCTTGCTGAGGTGAGCTGCGGCGCTGCCACATGTCTCTCAGCTCTGGTCATTGCCTCCTTTGACGAGGTGAGCTTCGGTGCTGCCACGTGTCCCATGGCTCGGGGCTCTGCCTTCCTGATAGGGGAGCTCCGGTGCTGCTACGTCTCCCACGGCTCGGGACTCTGTCTTCCTGAGATGGGAGCTCCAGTGCTGTCATGTGTCCCACGACCCCTAGTGGATTATGGACCATAGGAATAAAGAAATACTTAGCTGGCCTAGACACACAGCTAGGCTCGCGTGTTTCTAAGGCACGCTCGTGCGTTACCGAAACGCCTGTAAGACGTGCAGGTCGCTACAGTGCGTCTCTATAGTGCAGCATCGGCTCAGCTGACCACTCATGGACATGGCTACAGAGGTGATACGACCCGACAGGACGGCACCACGACGCTGACCATGTTCAGTACACTAGGGTGATGAGACAGGACGACTCCACGCTGCTGACGTCGTACAAGACATCATTTGCTACTTCTACCTGTTGTGCCTTACAGCATAGGATTTGAACTACACCAAGGCCATCTGTTGGGCCTCGAGACTCATTGTAACTGTCCGACCTTGAGCTATAAAAGGCTCGGGCATACGCCACTTTGCAACAGTCAAAAAAAGAGGCTCAGACTCACACATGCAAGGGAGGCTTGAGCAATACAACTCAATTCTCTCGTGGATGTTGGGTATTATGCTTCGGCGACCCGAACGACGTAAATCTTTGTGTCCACCACGTTCATCAATAACTAGCGATCAAGAGATCAAACCCCACTCCAATAAAAGAATCACATCGGTCTCCTCGTGTAGCAACACCGATAAAAGTGTCGTAAAATCAATTCGACATAAATCTTTGTCATCCAAAACACTTTTTATGTAAAATAGAGAGTCTAGATTTTTTTTATTTTTTCTGATTAATGTGAGAATTTCTATCCCTTAAGAATGAACATGAATGCACCTGTGATAATTCAACTTATGTTTTAATAATATAATAGATAGATAGACAGCGTGAAACAATTTCATTTTTTCTGCTACTGTGGCCGTCCCTTCTCGCCAGTTGATTTTGCATTAGAATCGCGATTCTCCAAAACGCGCTGAGAATCGTGATTAGTGGAAACGCGGGTTTCACTTGGCGCGGGTCTGAAAAAAAAGCAAAAATAAACAGGCCCCAGTTGTAGGATTGAATTGTCAGATTTATTCTTCAGCAGAAAAACGAGGGAAATTAAGGACGAGAGCGAGGATAGCCAGATCAGCGGCTGGCGCAAAAAGAACACGGAAAATGCAAAAATATAGGTCCCACCGAGATTTGAACTCGGGTTACTGGATTCAGAGTCCAATGTCCTAACCGCTAGACCATGGGACCTTTGATGTCGGCTAATTACAAACATTTTATTAATACTAACTATTTTCTGTGAAGCGCATTCAAACATATCAGATTTGTGATCAAAATGTTCATGGTATGTACAGACCAACAGTTCAATTTTTTTTTTGCGGTTACTGTTCAATTTCTTTAATTTTCATTCTACATGACTAACCGCAAAACTAGTTCCCCCAGGGCGTGACATTCTTTACAGGGTAAGATGCCATCGTGTAGATGCCACACACGCCCTCCGGTTTCCCAGTGCCCATCTTTATTCTGATGTACCCTTCCTCTCCCCAGCTCTTGCCCCATGAGTTCATCATGATGATGTAGTTCTGGCCGTACGATGAGCAGTATCCAACTGCCGCCAACGCGTGATCAAGCTCAACGCCACAAGCCCCATCGAACACCCCCTGCGGCACGAGACCTGGCCCAGTTATGTTACTTTTCGTGCCAACTCATGGAATCTGACATCATGATAAAGCACATGTAAGGTAATCAATATCTTTATTTTTCGAGTAATTTCATTCCACTACCCCTTTGTAGAACTGGAAGTCTTTGCTTCCTGCAGCTATGCCAACACTGACGGGCTGATGAGCCAATGCTTTCAGTAGGCCTATCTCGCTGTACTCTGGTACATCCTCGTAGCCATCTATAGTGACCACTCTGGAATGGGGCTGAAACACCATAAGCAAAGGAGAGGAGGTCACTTGTTAGAACGGACAGCTAGCGATGCATTCAGCATCTGAATGGATTCGTTTCCTGTGTGAACCTGTTTCTCTTTGCAGTAGCCCTCTTCATTGAGGTAGGGGTAGTCTTCCTCGGTGTGGATTCCCTGGTTCCCCATTATGTAAGCGAATGCGAAGTCCATGATCCCCCCACCGCAGCCGTGGTCGAATGTGGTGTCGCAGTCCATCAGCTCCTGCTCTGAGAGTGGTACCAGTTTGCCTGAAACAATCTGGTTTATCCCTTCCACGGCTGCCACCGTCGAGAAGGCCCAGCAACTTCCTGCAAGCAAAATTTGTGAAGAATACATCACAGTGTAATTAGTT
>VSTD030000556.1:0-15449 GCA_008808055.3 Sporobolus alterniflorus | reverse complement strand
ATCACAATTGAGTCGTTTGGACCTTGATTCTATGTAGAATTTAATTCTATGGCTTAATTGAGTGTGATAAATTTGTCCTTTGACTGATGTTAAGGACAAATATACCATGATCATTTTTCAAGGTATTAAGTCCTTATGAGAAATCAGGAATTAATTTTATCTCTACCCAACAGTAATTTAGAATTATATTATCACATTCTTAGTTTCTATTTAGACACTGTGATTTTATCATTTGACCAATGTTGATGGTAAGTTCACTGTGATAAATTATCATGGTGAATAAGTGGTTGGGTCAAAGTGATAATTTCATTTTTGTCCAATGGTGATGTAGAATTAAAACTTCTCTTCTGATTTTAAGCATAATAATTTTGTTGTCAGACTAACATTGGTGATAAGATTATTGTGATTGTGCTCTGCACAAGGTAAATTGATTACGATGATTATTGTGTTAAGATATGTGCATGACTAAATCTTAACCAATGTTGAATTTTATTCGTGCATATATATATTCTGATTATGCATTTGAGCACTTCCCATGTCATAAGTTTTTAATCCTTAAATATTAAGTTTCCTTATGAGAAATAATCGTGCTTGACAAGAGAAGTTTGAAATGGTTTTTCTGCTATTATTCATTGATTTTGCACTTGTGATAAGTGTCTCATCATTATTAAGTTGAAACTATAAGGGGGAGTAATCCCAATATTACACTACAACTAAGAAATCTTGAATAAGTGGAGAGTCACTTTAATAATGGAATATGAGAGCACATTTTTTTGAAATGTGTTATATGATCACTAAGTTGGCTAAGAGAATATTAAGGGCAACGGGAATGCCTATAAGAATCGAGAAAGTAATATAAGAATTGTGTATGTAGAAAACTCTGCAAGAGGAGAAAGTATACAGTCAAAATTAATGCCAACATGATTTAATTATGTGGGCAATATAAGTAGTAAGAGCAACAATATATCCTCATTAATTAATCTTCGAAATTATGGGGCTATCATTTGGACCATATTTCTTAGAGGGGGATTATGAGATTAATTAAGGAGAAGTATTCTCGCTACATACAAGGGTAATCTATTTTAATAAGTGTGACTGTTTGGGGAGTACGACGGTCAAAATACCCCTACATTTTTATAAGAATTATAGCTGAATTCTTAGACTTTATGTTCTTGGAAGATAGCATTGTCTCCCATGGAGACATTAAGATACATAATTTTCTTAAGTTCTATGTTTCTAAGAAAAGATGTATTTTGCTTTAGTGTTAAGTCTATAAGGAAAGATAAGCATTGTCTTATTTAGAAATAAGATAATCTGGGGAGTATGGTATTGTGAAAAAAATTTGAAGAGTAGCGGATCTGTATGCCCACTATGATGATTCATTAGATATTTTCTCAAGACCTACAGATATTGCATTTCCGTTGCAACACATGTTGTTAGTTCCTTTAATGATGATGACTAAGTGATCAAGTTTTTTCATTATTCAGGAACCTGAAGTTTTGTCATCATTTACGAAGCAACATCCATATGATAATGTTGGTTAAGGCCATGAAAGAACTCTTTTATCTGAAAAGCTTGAGGCCAAGTAAGATAAAATGAGTTCAATAAGCCCTAATAAGTTTTGTTAATTAGAAAAAGTTCATGAAGGAGCCATTACAGTGGACTATGATTGGATCTACAAGGAGATACGTGACTCTAGAGAGAAATTCTAAGATTTATGAAAAGTCTCATGGCAAGTAATTAAGAGTATCTTAATTCAGAGAATCTATTCGTAGATTGAATGAGATATCTAGACAGTGAATTAGAATAAGAACTAAGAGGACAACGAATAAGATAATGAATATGAAATTTTTTACTTCTCTTATTCGATAAGATGATGCTAGCAATATTATTAGTCTGTACTTAGAAACTAAAAGCCCTGTTGTCCTTAATTTGTAATAAGGTATGTATGCACATCGAGTCTACCCTGCCTTAAGAGTCAAGGGTGATGCGTTTGAGAATCTAGTATTCCAAAAAATCTTGAACAAAGTGGAGTAAGCTCCATATGCTTCAGGTGTTAGAATCTTGAATATGCTCGAGTAAGGCTCACCCTTCTTTAGAGTAAGAAACCAGAATATTTTGGCATGTATTAGTTTTTTACACGTTGATCACTCAAAATTAATTAAGAATGTCTTGCATTATTGTAGGATATAGAAAGCCTCATGATAAGTCAAATAAGAATGTATGTCTTTAAGTACTGGGGCTACTTAGAATAAGTCTCTGCAAGATGTGTAATAGAATTCACATCATTTGTTCACACTTGCAGATGGAGTTGAATCATGAAAAGGCTCCAAACAAATGAGCTAATGTGTTATCGATGATACACATCGATCTTATAAGAATAATGTGAGGCCTTCGAGCAAGCACTAAGAATTCATAAAGTCTTCATTCGGATTAAGAGAGGAAGATAACATTATATGCCCACATAAGTCATACTACCAGAATAAGCTGGCAGTGCTTTAGTCCTATGACAACAAGTCGTGTTTTCATGTCAAAGACATCGTGATTAAGAATAAGCTTGTGTTGTGAAAGGAAAATATTCAAGATCAAATTATAAGTCTTGAGCAAATGTGAATTTGCAGATCAGCTAACCAAAGACTTATTGTCCAGTGCGTTTAGAGAACCACAATTGACATGTGTTTTATGCTAAAGTTTATGATCTTTGGATACTAAAGAGCCAAAATAAAATAATAATCTATTTCAGAATAGAAATGTGCATGGTAGTTATTAAGTCTCGTAGTACGTAATTGACTATTGTGATATATCTTCTCTATGTACTGATTTATGATGAAGTGAGTGCTAAGTTCAATATTAAATTGAGAATTAAGAATTAAGTTGAGATTTATGGGGTGAATGTTAGGTAGATCTCAAACCCGAATCGGTCAAACCGAGTTCAGGTCTTCCTCTCCTGATCCAATAGTCGTCCTGATGGGGAGGCACCCCTTTTTCGTGAGTAGTGGACCCTGTCATACCGCACTATGAAAGTCAAGGCCGACACACGAACCAAGGTTCGTCAAAAAACTTGCTAAACTCTAATAGGTCCAATCTCCTAAGTGCGGTTAATGACGGGAACACTCCACTATTTTATTCTCACCTACAAGCCACCGGAGTTCATGTAGTCCTCATCGTCTAAGACTAAAGGTATAAGATCTAAGCTATGTTCTTTTGTTAGTAACCCAATTAGTATTTAATTCTAACCGATCCCGTATTCATTAAGTCCTACAGGGAAGGCTTGGCGCGGTCCCTAGCGAGCACTCATAGAGCATGGTAAACACGCTCAAGATGGATATGGTGTTCGACTTCAAATGAGACAACTCGAACCCATAGAATCCGCAAGTCTTCCAGAAATTTGCTCGATAGAAGGTCTAGTCCGCAAAAGAGATGCTTCAAATGCAACAATCTGGTTACCCGCAAGCAGCGGGAAGTCGTTGTCTATCACGCTGTAGACCATGTTGGCAAGAAGTAGGCCAGATGAGTTGAATCGGTCCAGATCCACTTCTTTCATAATGGATCGCTTCCAGTACTGATGCGTCAGTGAGATTTGATCCTCCTTCACCAAGAGATGCGCCTGAGTACGAGACTGTGTTCGCTGCTCGAGTCATTGTTGCCGTCACTAGAGTTGGTGGCGGTAGCAGCGATGATGAGTGTGAACTCGGAAGCAGAAGCCGTGGAGCAGAGATTCGCAAGTAAGAAGGTAACCGGCGCAAGAGCGATGAAGAAAGGAGTATGAAGTAGAACAGGATGGAAGGAGACGTGTGATTGGACGTGGCTTATTAGCTGGGGACACACGTGCGCTGGGGACAAGTTTGCTTCCCAAGACCATGATTTACTGCCTTAAAATTGCCACTCACCATCAGGGTGAGGATCTGAAAATCTTTGTAACCACTACGTAAAGTTAATACCGTGCCCCTAACGGAGACGCGTAGATCATGTATCTTCATTATCACGTCTTGTATTATAGAGTTATTCGAGACGTATGTCCGGACATGTATCCGATTAGGATATATTTGAGACACGTGTAGTTAGAGTGTGTCTTTCATTATAAGACTCATCTGAGATGCGCTTTATTGGTGCGTGTCACATATTTAATTGCCGACCGGGGCCCTATGACACTAATACGAGATGTACCTGGGGTCGCATGTCTCCCATTACAAAAAAATCTTAGATACGTTTTATCTTAGTACGTCATCGATTTAATTCCTGGACTGAGGTCACTGTAGTACTAATAGAAGATGCACCCTATTAGACGCATGTCTCCTATTTGATGCCCCACATGGGCATTCTGGTTGCCGACAGCATCCTGAAGCTAGCTAGAATTTGGCAGCCGCATTGTATCTGCATAACCGACATACACATACAAAAACATATAGTCAAATAGAGATCACACATTCAATTATATTTATCAATCAAATATTACACAAAGTGTTCATTATTTCAACCACAAAGTCTATGTATCAATTAACTATTACACAAAGAATAACTGTCATCTAACACAAAGCCTATGTTGTAAAATGAAATTCTTCGTTTAGACTAATGACTTCCGATACGATGAACCGTGCTAGCCTTTCTCTAATGTGCTCAAGGCTAGAACCTGTTGTGTTAATAAAAGCGTTTTCATAGTCCTGAAGTATGTATTACCAAAAGATGAATATGCATATTTAATCATAAACATCGATAATAAAATAAAATAAATGCACTTACACTTACGCCGCAATTCGGCCGCGCTCCAAATGCAACCATGTTTAAACAAATATGGAAGTCGCATGTGTTACACGAAGCTTGCTGTTGGACGCAAAATGTAGTATGATGTTTAAGTTGTCGGCGTTTGGCTTTTGGATGTCCTCCTAACACCTTAACCATGTACGTGTCAAAAGCCCTAAACAGAAACATTCATACATTAATGAAAAATTATTATGCAATGAGGAAATAGTCAGAAACTAGAGTGAAGAAGGAACTTACTCGTCAAGAATGGTTATGACATCAGTCCAATCATGGGTAAGTCAGTCGCTAGTTATTGGATCTGTCAGCTTTTAAGAGTCACAGTATCAGACCTGGTTGTACTTGATAGAAATTGATAGGGTTACCTAATGGTTATCTGTGTTGAACGGTATGACTAACATCTCCTTATCTTTGTAGTATCTCATTGCCTTGACAAAATATGTAACAACTTCTTGTCGACTGGTATGGAGATTAGTTCTCGTTGCTATTTATAGGTCAAGATATGCAGGAGACTCCTTTCCCATTTTATGAAGAGTTTGTTGTTGCATGTGCCTATACGTAAAATGTCCAATTTGTTAGACACATCTAACACATATATTGAGTATATTGAAGAAGCAAGTTTTTGCGGACTTACAATGCGAAACAACGCATTAGAGACACATCCAACGCATCGAGGTTGAAAAGGTCATAGAGATCGGAGAATGAGATAAGAAAGTAGCCGTCACCCACCAGAAAGTGGTAATCCTTGTATGACACTATTATGTCTTGACCCGACTTGTAATTATTGATGTAGTAGATATGAAGGTCGACACAAGCTTGACCTACCTTATCGAGCGTGTCGACAGTTAACATCAGCTTACCCATTACAAACTTCGGGTTAGACTGCGTCATAGCTGGTGGCAATTTCGGGTTAGCCGACTCTTTCAATGGTTGCTTGCCCTTTGTTGCCTTAGACGACATCTTCCGCTGATGCAGTTGACTCTTGTCACTTACATTCTTCGTCGCCTTTGGCCGCGTCTGATTAGGTACAGGGAGAGGGGTACTTTGAATTTGAGGTGAAGATCGACACAACTGCTCTCAAATTGGAGATCGACGTGGCTGCTCTCGAATTGGAGACCGATGTGACTGCTCTTGAATTGGAGATGGACGCAACTACTCTCGAATTGAAAGCAAATGCAACTGCTCTTGATTTGGAGATGGAGATAGACATGTCTTAGGAAATATCAAAGCAGGAGACGTATTCGGCTTACTAGCAGTAGTTGATGCTGAAGCTGCTGCTGATGGGTCAACATAAATAGTAGTCCGTCTCCACTGAACCCTTGTAGTAACTGCATCCCGTATAGTCAGCGTCATATCATTTGGTGGCACTTCCAGGTTTAGGTCTTTCGATATAGAATGCAATCATGCTTGCACGTGTGGATTTTTTCCACCTCTAAACCCAACAGATAGATTATCTGTTTTGCCTCATAAACGGTCTCAGGGATCACGTTGCCTTGAGGTAATATGTCCTTAAGAAGCATCAACACGTCCATGAAACTACAATCACTCCATTCGTTGCTCACCTTCAACTAGAAAAGTTTTACCATCGCAAACAGTCTCATGTACTGAGTCGCACAATCATGATAGAATGGCTTCTTAGAGTCTTCAATCATCTTCTTGTACTTTGCAAGTTCATCATTAATGTACTGATCATCATCACCATGTCTCTCATCATTGCATACCATCTCATCTATGTTATGCACCTGAAACTCGATGTCGTCATCGATGAACCCTAATATATTTGTCTTGAATACATCATTGTGATCTTCTTCGACACCGGTAGGGACCTCCCTCTCCAGATATGAATCTCTCATCTCTGCTTCATTAAGTCCTTCCTTCTCATGTTTATTCTAACATCGATAATCCTTCATGAATCCATGCTTGATCAAATGTGACCTCAACACATCATCTGCCCGATATTTCTTCTCATTCTTGCAATATTTGCAAGGACAACAAAGATTTCCTCTAATGTTGTCCAACATGTCTTTCTTCATGAAATTGATAAATGCATCTAACCCTTTGATATACTCATTCCAAAGGCGCGGCCCATACATCCAAACTCAATCTGATGATATCTATGTATAAAATAACAAATTATGTGTTGGATAAGATAAATCTAACAAGTTCATTCAATTTTTTACTACAAGTGCTACAACATATAACTCTAATCTAGACAAATAAGAACTACAACAAAGAAATTATATTCTAATGATACTCAAGATCATTAGAGAGCGCAGTATAAGGGGCAAAAAAAGAGTAGGGGAGAAGAGGAGGAGAGAACTAACCTTTATAATAATTATGCTTCATCACCACAAGATTTTTAGAGAGCGCGTCCAAAAAGGGAAAGAAATGGTAAGGATAGGGTAAGAACAGGGCAAGATCAGGCGCCGCCACTATTCTGCCCTAGCTGGGAACGTGCTATATCAGGAGGATACGAAACGGAGATGTGCCACTCTTATGCTCGTCTCTCTATATATGGAATGAGAGACGTGCTCTCTTTCATGATAAAAGGTGACACACCCCTATATACGGAATGGGAGACATGCCCACTTTCATGATAAAAGGAGACGCTCCCCTAGTATCGTGTGTCTCCCTTTACTTGCATAATAGGCGAAGTGCAATAGTAACATGTGTATCTCTTTTGTCACAAAAGTGGGCATGTCTCGGATATTAGAGACACGCAAAAAAGCATATCATCTCCTTTTTACCTTACAATGAGTCAGTTCCTCTCCTCGGTGATGCGGGCGCGTCTCATTTTTCTAGATCAGAGATGATCGCCTTGGAGCGCATCTCCGATCTATGTCTCCTATTTAAGTTTCTTACGTAGTGTACCCAAGATATTCAAAAGATTTTGAAAGGCAAGGTCACTGACTTGCATCCGATTAACTTTGGCCAGATCAGAACAAGGCCAGGACCTAAGTCCGATCGATTTTTTTTCTACAAAGTTTGAACAGAAGATAGCGGCAATACTGAAGCTATGTGCTAGATCGACCTCTTGCCCGATCAGGACTAATTTGGATACTTAAGATCAAAGTCATTCATCCAATCAGCTTCACCCTAGATTGGGATAGTTTTATGTTCTTGGAAGATGAAGTTAAACGCCTGATCAGCTTTACAACAAACCGAGTCATTTGCAAAACAACTCAGGTTCAGGTGAATGACTGATCGACCTTGTATTGGAATGAATTTCTTTGGATCAAACGATTCAAGTTAGGCACTATTGAAGAACAAGTTAATGTAACACCATGCGTTACAACCCTAAACCATTTCCTTAATATGCAATTAAGACCTAAGGCAAGAACTAATCAAGTCACCAAAGTTTGAAATAAAAATTCAAATGAAAAGGCAGAAAATTCAAACTTCTATCGTTGTTGGTCATGATGCCTCGGTCCAAGATTTTTGGCTAATTTACAAAGTTTATTTTGGATATGGCTCCAAAACAACAATTTATCCTTGTGATATGTTGTGCCATCACAAAAATCAACAAAACATTTCAAGTTCAGGAGGCATTTGTTTCGAAGGTTAGAGCAGAGCTAAACGTCATCAGTTTTCCAGGCTTAGGAAACCTCTCAGATTTCCTTAGTCGTTAGTCCTTTTTGAAATCTGATAGCTTCTCCAATCTTGGTTGTTGATCTATCCATGTCATCCATATCATAGAACAATATTTGTAGATCATCTTGGAGCACTCCTTATACAAGCTTGTGCATCAATGTATTTGCATTAGTGAGCACAAATCGCTTAAGTCACCAGCCCCTTTGAATTCAAATCTAGTAAGGAATCCAAATTTTCTTTCAACATTCGTGCTGAACTTGACAAAGTTCCCATAACAAAAGTTGTTCCAAATTGTCCAATATAACTTCATGAATTTTCTCGGGATTTTTTCATCCTTCCTAGCTATTTTTTTGGGCTAAGAATTGAATTCGGTGTTTACAAGATATTTGGAAAAAAAAACTTTTTCCTGCATGAGACACGCGTCAGTCAACTGTGCCTGCCGGCCCCGCTGACCTGTGCATCATTCTGTCGTGGTTTATGATCAGTATTGAGAGTAGGGATGGTCGCGATATCTAGAGAACGATGGTAATACAGGAGACGCAAGGATTTTTAGACAGGTTCAGGCCTCCTAGAGGATAATAGCTCTACATCCTGTATTCTTGTATTGCTCATGGCAATTGATGTGATTGTTGTGCTTCTAGTTCATGTCCTCTAGGGGTGTCTCTACCCCTCCTTTTATATCCAAGGGGCGTGAGATTACAAGGAAGGTAGCTGAGTCTGTTATAATATGATCTCAATTATGATTCTATTTCTACTTGCATATTTTACATATATTTTTATAGATATAATTATCTACGCCTTGGGGAGCATGTCATGATTCTCTGGAATCTTCTAGATGGTGGGCTGAGTCGTAGCGGACCCCTCCTTAGACCTTTCAAGTCCACGCGGGGTGGTACCTCGAGTACCCCCGAGTGCTTGGCAAGTGAGTAGATGCTGGGTGATTTGGATCTTCCTTATCCGTGATGAATTTGTCGAGTACTCAATTTTAGGAACTCAGTACTCTGGCATAAAATTGTTGAGTGCTTTTCACTGAATTGATCGAATAGGGGCACCGTATAGGTGCACCTATTAGGTGTAGTCCCCGACTCTTAAATTAAACGTTTCAGAGAATTTAAGTCGGGGGTCTAGAGTTTAAAGTCTTTGAAATGTAGATGGTTCATGGAGGTGCCAAGCAGCGCATCAAGACACTTGTATTGGCCCTGGAACCAAACATAATGGTGAATAGTAGCAGTATGAACTAGCAGTGTGTCTACTTACCACAAAAGTCATATATTGTTGATGTTGACGATCAAGAAGTTGCATGACGTCGATGCTGAGTCATGCTTGTGACGGTGTTGTTGAGTCATGTTGACGATGACGCTGCTGAGTCCTGCTGGCGACGGAGCTGTCGAGGTGATGTTGATCGTGGCGTGACGTAGATGCTGAGTCATGCTGGTGATAGTGCTGCCGAGTCATGCTTGCGATGGCGTCGCCGAGGCCACTTGGCTGCGACATGATGTAGATGTCGAGTCATGCTAGTGACAGCGCTGTCGAGTCATGCTGGTGATGGCGCTGTTGAGTCATGCTGGTGATGACACTACTGGGGCGACTTGGCCACGTTGCGATGTAGACGCCGAGTCATGCTCGTGATGGTGTTGCCGCGTCATGTTGGCAATGGTGCTGCCGGGTGACTTGACCGTGGCGTAATGTAGATGCTGAGTCATGCTAGTGATGGTGCCACCGAGTCAAGCTGATGACGGTGCTACAGGAGCGACCTGGCCGCGGCACGATATAGATGTCGAGTCATGCTGGGAACGGTGCTGCCGAGTCATACTGGCGACAGCATTGCCGGGGTGACTTGGCTGCGACGCGATGAAGATGTCGAGTCATGCTGACGACGGTGCTGCCGAGTCATGCTAGTGACGGAGCTGCCGAGGCAACTTGGCCACGGCGTGATGTAGATGTTGAGTCATGCTCAAGATAGTGCTGCTGAGTCATGCTAGCAATAGTGCTACCAAGGTGACTTGGCCGCGATGTGATGTAGATGTCAAGTCATGCTTGTGACGACGCTGCTGGGCTGTCTTCGCCGCGTTGCAATGTATATGCCGAGTCATGCTGGCGATGATGCTGCCGAGTCATGCTGATGACAACGCTGTCGGAGTGTCTTGTCCGCGACGCGATGTAGATGCCAAGTCATGCTGGGGATGGTGTGGTCGAGTCATGCTGGCGACGGCAGTGCTAGGGTGACTTGGGTGTGATGTGATGTAGATGCTGAGTCATGCTGGCGACAGCGTTGTCAAGGCGACTTGGCCGCGGCATGATGTAAATGTCGAGTCATACTGGCGACGGTGCTGTTGAGTTATGCTGACAATGGCACTGCAACTCAAAGTTGTACTTGTTGTGGTAAGGTTGCGCAGCCTCCGAGGTCAAAGCATCGAGGTATTGTGGCATTGTGAAGAAGTTGGATATTTTTGTTGGCTCATAGCCGAGTGATAGTAGGTAGAATGTCATAGCCTAGGGACGTCTCCCTATTGCAAGAACCTGACCTTACTCAGTGTGTCAAATTAGGGTTTTGCTCATAGGCTAGCCAGGACTTAGTGTCCATATAGTCTCTTGGACTTGGACATTCGAAGTCGTCTTACGTATAAGTGATAAACACCAGCCCGCTCGGACAATCTGGATTTTTCACCAAGTGGTTCCCAACCTAGTGCTCAAGACTGTGAGAATCATGCGTTGAGTTCATAGAGCATTCGAGGCCTTCAACGACCCAGATGGGGACCTTGCTCAATTTGTCGAGCTGAGGGTTTTTCTCGGTTGTGATAAGTTCTTAGTGCCATAGCCGCATGGTATAGAGCCTAGGCTCGCCAGATCAGACATTCAAAGATCTTAATCCGCCTGAGTTGCATGGGTACCAAGTCCCACCGGATATTCGGGTTTCTCTCAAATCACGTCAGGCTAAGTGCTCTTTTGTCGCACGGCTCATAGTCTGACTACATGTGCATGTGAAGCCGTGAGATACTGAGGTTTTGAATGTTGATCGAGTCATGCGTCCCTCCCAGTCTGCTTCTGACTAAGTGTCTGGATTGTAAGATGCTGCAATCATCTAGCTCGGCCATGCGAAATTTTTCACAGCCGAGGTGGTAAGGCATGTGGCAAGCTTATCAGCCGGAACCGTGATGTGTGACTGGAGTCAGGAGATATGACCAGAGTCGTGATGTCGACCGGAGTCGGGATATACGACCGGAGTCATATCTTCCGACCGAAGTCGGGCATACGACCAAAGTTGTGCATACGACTGGAGTCGTGATATACCTGCATTATAAATATGTGTAATGGGTAATAAATGATATGAAAGACTTATTCCTTACTCTGAATAGATAAACAGTTAGGCGATTTTCTCTTATGGGTTATCCGTCGTATTATCCACTCAGTCGGGCCAGACCGTAGTCCGCAAGTGTAGGGTGCGTAGCCGCAGAGGCGTAACCCATATAGCATCGAACGTGGCATATGTCATTGTCGTGCATGGTGTGATATACTCAGAAAATATGTCACAAAAGTACTTAGTAAAATATGAATTTGTCACCCGACTCATGCGCATATAAAAATTGTATTACACATAGACGGTAAGTAAATATTAAAAAACTGACATGCAGTTAAAATATGAGTCATATAGCATGATACGTATAGCCCCGACTGGTTATTATACTAGAGTAGTATATTAACCAGTTGAAAGTGAATCGAGGTAGAAATATTAACTCGGAAGAAAATACAACTAAGAAAATGACTTAGCTGGTTTGTTGAAATATCTCATAACATTATGGTGACGACTCACCTGCCAAGTTGAGGTCGGTGATGTAGGTAAAAATGTATCCTACATCAGACTATTGGTTGGAGTGGTACTCCTCAAGCCCTAAGTCTAATTAATGTTGAACCTCTAAGTCGGATTGCTAATCAGAGAAATACGTGCCAAATCTCTGAATCATGCAACTGATGATGCTGTCGAGACGATATTGATCATGGTACCATATGCTGTCCAAACGAAGTTGATCATGAAGAGTTGCCCATCGAAACCCAGAGACGAAGCACTGATCGGAGAAGTGCATGCCCAACCCTCCAGTCAGATCCGTGAACGGGGAGATAGGCGCTGAGCTCCCGACTCCCGAGTCATGACGATGCGCTCTTCTTGAGTTGAGGCTCGGTGTCTACACCGAGTGCTACAGCGACTGTCAGACATGCATCAATCGACAACACGGTGGACCAAAGCACTCGGCGCATGGCGCAGCCTGGCGCATGTGGCCTCTGCAGCCGAAGCCCTGTTTTGGCAGCGGGTTACCTTTCCAGGACTCATCGTGTCCTAAGCCAGCCGATTTGTCGCCGATGTTCCTGCGCAAAGGCCAAAAAGTAATCACGTGCCTGAGTTGTCTGACCGTTGATTGACTTGGTTTTGCAAGCATATAATATTAATAAAAGGAAAAAAACTCAAGGAAGGAAACATCCCTATCGTATATGCGTCAGATGGATCTCGTCGAATATCCGCGACAGGATTCCATCTGTCCGGTTCAATCTTTAATCGGAGGCGTCGGGCGCATGGGGCAATGTGGGGCGCGACCGAACGGACGAACCCGGCAACAACACGCGCCAACGTTGGTCACTGACCTGCTCGCCGCTGTGCTTTCCGCTGGTGAATTGGTTGAGGAAGATTTGACCGCAGGCGTCTTCGACTCTCTGCTGATCGGGTACATGCAAAGGTGCTGATGAAGACAATGCTAGTAGATTGGATCTGTTTGCTGCATATGTCGCATGCCACTCATACGCCACGGTTTCTGATGTTGAACTTGTCCATCACTGAACTTTAATGATGGAACTTGCTCTATGTGTGATGAAGAAGCCATCGAACTCGGTAAATTGAATCTTCACGCTGTCCTATGGTTTGTGTCAACTGTTGAGTGATAACAACTCGGTTATAATATGATCTTAATTATAACACTATCTCTACTTATCTATTTTACATATATTTTCATAGATATAATTATCTATGTCTTAGAGAATATGTCATGATCCTCTGAAATTTTCTGTATAATGGATTGAGTCATAACGAACCCCTCTTTAAATCTTCCGAATCCATATGGGATGGTACCCGGATACCAATCCTCATCACATTCACACCCCTCGTCCGAGCCCGCCTAACAGCTGGACGTGGCAACAGAACACGCGCCGCCCGTGCACCTATCTCGCAGACCTCAGTTACCGCCCGAGGGATCCGGGTCCTCTGCAGTTGTGAAATGGTACTGTAGCAAACAATTCAAAGCGTCTGTTCTCAATTGTGCAGCCGAGATTCATCCAAATGCAACACACTGTAGCACTTTTTAGAAAATATTTGCGAGGGTACTGTAGCAAATTCATGGTACTGTAGTACTTGCTAGATCTGAGTCATCAGATCTCAATTAGACAGGTGAAAGAAGATCAAATTCACGATACTGTAACTACAATGTGAAATTGAGAGAATCCAAATTTCGAAAGTGCGGATACCCTTGAACACTGTGCCATGCGCCTTCAAGACCGCCCCAGTCTGAAGCCAACCGGAAGCCTCACCATTTTTTTCTGTGCCAATAGCCACCGTCGTTTCTTCCCCTCCCCGCATTTCGCGCTACCTCGGCACTGAGCACCGCGTCCCTGCCCTCGTCATCCTGCTTCCCCTCCTCCCTCGTGCCTCCGCGGTCTCAGTAGGCGCCGCAGCGCACTTGCAGTCCACGCCCCTGCCGGCGGTCTGAGCTGCGGCCCCATCCACGCCGCGCCGTCGCCGTTTATTTCCACGCCGAGCAGCAGCTTCGCCACACCACCGGAGTCCCCGTGGTCGCCCTGTTGCCGCCGGAGCCGCACTCCATACCGGTCTTCATTCTTCTCCGGTTGCACGCCGAGCTGCCGTCTCCATCATCCGAAGGGTCGACCACTTTTGATTTCCCCGACATCCGGAGCTTCCAGCCGGTGACCACCTCGTCTACCTCTACGCGGGCCACAATCACTGCAGCCCTCCATCAACCGGCTCCATGCCGGAGTTCTTCATACCACGGGGAAGCTCCCCACTATATATTTCCTTCCTGTGTCTTCTCTTGCACCAGCTCTCCCCCCTGTGTCTTCTCTTGCACCAGCTCGCCCCATCCATGGCATGCTACAGTGCCCTGGCAACTAGAAAGCTAACTAACAAACTTAGATAGAACTAGCACTTTCTCTATATTGTAAAATACCTAGTAAATTGTATAAAAATTAGAAAATTGCAAAGTAAGTTTTGTCACGCTCCTCCTGTCTCGATCTTCACTCCTGTGTAATCCAATATTTTGTTCATGCTTTTATTTTTGCTCAATAATTCATGCTAGTTGAATCATGTTTAGGGCATAATAACACCATTGTGCATCGATCCATAATTCTTAAAACGTTGCCTACATGTTCCAATGCTGGTAATACTCACACATGAAATGTTTCAATGTCTAATAATGTCTAGCTATGTGATAAATGATTCTAGTTGCTTTATGCCATTTACATCATAGCAAATTATTCATGCATAGATGGATCTTAAACTGTCGTTCTAATTAAACTTGACTTAACCCGCAACCCGTAGTAAATCACTGGTTACCGGGACGGTACTCATTATTATGCGATTCATGTTAATAGCTTAACTTATTTAGGTTAATCGTTGTTTTACCATTGAACAAATAAAGTTAGGAATTTCACTACAGGAAACTGCTAAATCTACGAGGGTTTAAATAACTTACGAGAGCCCCCTCGTAAGTTATGTAATCTACGAGGGCCAATGTAAGCAATAACACCTTATCTACGATGGTCAAAAAATGCGCTCGTAAATAACACGTTATCTACGACGGCTTCAATTGGGCTATCATAGATTAACTATTATTTACGAGCGCTTTCCTTCACCGTCGTAAATAATAGTAATCTACGACGGCACACATGACACCGTCGTAGATAGGGGGAACCCTATCCCGCAAGCGCCCACGCCCAACCCGACCAGATTCACTTTGACCCACGTCCGCGCCCACTGCACCCGCCGCATAGACACTGCACCCAGCCGCCGCCCGCCCACCCGCTCGCCCGCACGCCGCCGCAGA
>VSTD030000555.1:0-15461 GCA_008808055.3 Sporobolus alterniflorus | reverse complement strand
CCGTCTTATGACAGCTGATACCAATAATTATTTTTGGTATCGGCTGGAAACAGCCGATACTAAAAAGATCTCTTTTTTGTATCGTATAAATGATATTGGTCTGGTGGACCGATATCAAAGATACCTTACCAACCGATACTATAGACGTATTCTGTAGTAGCGGATGGAACCCGACGTTGGAGGAATTCATGGACAGGTATACCACAAAGGAGATGATGAAGCCCGTGCATGACGACGGCGTCAAGATGGCCAGCAACGCCTCGTTTTCCGAGGGCATCCCCGTTGACGTTCTCACCCGAGTGGACTGGAGGTCTCAAGGTGCCGTGACGCCGATCAAGAGCCTGGGCCAGTGCGGTACGTTCGTTTGTAACGTTTCTGAACGTGTTTATTATTTTGGTATCTCAGAATTAATTAATTTGGTTTTAAAATAACTCTGGTTTGTTGTTGGTCATCATGCAGAAAGCTGCTGGGCGTTCGTGACGGCTGCAACGATCGAGAGTCTGAACAAAATCAAAACAGGGAAGCTGGTGTCCTTATCCGAGCAGGAGCTCATCGACTGCGACCCGTACGATGGCGGCTGCAATCGCGGACACTTCACCAACGGGTACCGGTGGGTGATCCTGAATGGCGGCATGACGACGTCGGCGGACTACCCGTACCAGGGCCGTCGCACCTCCTGCAACCGCGGCAAGGCCGCGAATCGCGTGGCCTTCATCTCCAACTACGTGCTGACGTCCGGTGAGGCTGCGCTGCTGCGTGCAGTGACGCAGCAGCCTGTGGCCGCAGGGATCGCGATGGGCGGCAACCTGGAGTACTACACCGGCGGGGTCTTCTCCGGGCAGTGTGGCAGCAAGGAGAACCACGGCATCACCGTCGTCGCGTATGGCGCGGATGCGTTCACAGGGCTCAGGTACTGGATCATCAAGAACTCCTGGGGAACCAGGTGGGGCGAGAAGGGATTCGCACGGCTGCGACGCGACGTCGGTGGCGGGGGCATGTGTGGCGTTGCGGCCGACCTCGCGTACCCTGTCATGTGATAAGTAAGGCACTAGTTCTGCATGTTTATGTTATTACAGCAAAGATGAAAAGCAAACAAGAGTCATGCTAACTTATCAAAGCTACAAGGAGAGTATATGAAAACTATATGTAATTGGAACTGGTTGACTGAAACAAAAATACTTGTAGTTGGATTATGAAAATCCTTCTAGGACAGAAGTGTTGGAATTTCGGGCTGCACTAAGGCTCATTCGTGGGCTGCTGGCTGGTGCACACACTTGAGGCCCAATTCTAAATAGGAAGCCAAAGTGGTATGTAGAGGTGGCAAGGGACTTTAGTCTCACATTGTCTACCTGGGTGGAGTCAAACCAATTTATAAATGGAGCCTTGTGAGAGCCTTCACATGAGGAAAGCAAAGAGAATGATGATTGCTATGTATACATCACACACGCACGTGCCCGCACACGTTTCGTGTTTTACGTGTTATTATCGTGTGACATGTTTAAATTGGCAGTTTAATTTTTCTTTGTATTTAATTGATTAATTCTACCACACCTACACTACCACGTCAACTCGGAGTAGTGGAAGGCATGGGCGCGTTATCGTGCGTGAACATCAGGCAGTTCCACCGCGTCCTTCTATATATAGATGTCTTGTATTTGAGAGAAGTCTATTCTGACTCGCCCATACTCACTTTCTGCATCGCCGCTTTCTACATAGCCGTTCCTTCATCCGCTGTGTAGCGGATCAAGGGAGAGCGGTGCCTTCGAGCCTACACCGGTGATTTGAAAACCTGCACGGGTTCAGACGAATCAGGTTTTTAGGAAGTGTGCTCGCATGACCGCTCACGCTCTTCACTGACGGTTCCATCACTTTATTTGCGCAGGATCCACTATAAGTAGATCCTCAGATCTTTCTTTTATTTCTCACAATGGTGATCTGGTGGTTAAATCTGTTGTTAGGTTGTCTTACATGTGTAGTTCTACACTAGTTAATCTTGATCTAGTGTTATTCCGGTTAACTATAATTAGATCGTTCTTTGTGTTTCTGCTTGATTAAATTAATCTTAAGACTTGTTAACTTTGTAACATGAAGTTGCTATCTACAATTTTCCTTATTTTTTAAATCTTTGTTACCGTTATAGTTTGCATCACATCTTCCATGGCTTGGCTATCATTAGTCAAAAAAATTATATATAAAAAAGCCTTAGCTGCCTAATAAGGACAACCAATATGCATAGGGGCATGATATTGTCTAGCACTTGCCGATGGACTGGTGGCCCGTGGCAAGACGCAAGGGTGCGTTCCTGGCCGGCCCCGTAGAGGATTTCAAAGAAATTCAGGTGTTGTGGGGCCTGCTTTTAAAAAAAATATTGTCTAGCACTTATGTTTCTATATGCTGTCTAAAAAGTTGAGATCCTTTTTACTTCAACTGGGGCTTGCCACCAAGCATATTACATTTCTATCCTCAAATGAAAATCCAGTAAGCTTACGTTGCCGAGGAGGATGGCTGGCCTCACGGACAACCTGACTTCCGTCCGGGACCTGGCCAAAACAAGGATTGATGCTCCTGTTTCTCCCATTTCTTTTTCAGTTCTTCCTCGATCTTCCACCTTGTCATCTCCTTCAGGCGCCTTTGAGGTCACGTACCGCCATGCTAGAAGATGTCACTCTACGAGGTTACGTACCGCCGTGCTAGAAGCTGTCACTCTTGTGTGCCGGGCAACGATCGCGGCACCCATCTACAAAGCCACATTTGCCGCCGCCGCCCCCAGCATCTGCACTTTCAGTATGTTTGTTTGGAGCAACTTTGTGCCACCGCGCGCCTGTTTCATCGCTTGGCTCCTTGCCCAGCAACGAATCCACTGCAAGTCTGATAGTAAGACTTGTGCTCTGAATAATGTAGTCTTTAGCTTTTAGTTTCAGTTTGGTTTAGTGGCAATGGACTGTCACGTTTTCTATTCACGACTTAGTCGCGCGCATGAGCCCATGACTTGTGTGGATGTCATGCGCGCCAAGGAGGGCACCGAGAGAGTAGCTCAAGGTTGCCCATGTCTCTCGCCATGATCACCTCCATGAGCTTGCGTCATGTGCCATGTATCCAGTTGTTTTGTTTAAATACATCAAACCCAAAAACCTAGAGTAGTTAATGCCACACAAGTTCTTGTGTCTTCTCTCTACATTCTAGGTGTTCGCGTCGTGTTCAAGGAGTGAATGCATGGAATGAATGTGTTGTTCCCGGTAGGTGTTGCCGCGGTGATTGCCGGTGCTAACCCAACAATTGGTATCAGAGCTTGGTCAAAGTTGCTGGGGTGTAATGGTTAGGAGTGGGTCAAGGTCTGTGACACTAGAGTCACCATGGCCGCCGCATCGGGGGTGCTCACCATAGCGGAGGGTGTCATGCGGCGGACAGCTCATCATCGAATGAGTATTGGAGAAGGTTGCGTCCGCAGGTCTGGTGAACGAATGACCTCATTCTCATGAAGACCAATTACAACCAGTGGGCCTTGTTGATACGAATCAAGCTGGAGGTGTGTGGGTTGTGGGGAGCAGTTGATCTAGGAGGCGCTGACTTCCAAGTTGATTGGATGGTGCTCGAAGCCATCTGCAGCATTGTGCTCCCTGAGATCGTTCACCAGTTGGCGACATTGGGAGATCTAGAGCCGAATGATAAGTTGGTGCTCAAGTACTTGCACATCGCTCCGCCAAGGTATAAACAACTTGTGCTTTCAATTGAGACCCTCCTTGATGTCTCAACACTGTCGATTGAGGAGATCACATGCTGTCTAAAGGCAGCGGAGGATGATGTGGATGAATCAGCGACATTGGAGGGGAAGCTTCTACTGGCTGAGGAAGAACGGCGTGAGAAGGCCAAGAGGAAGGATGCGGGTGATTTATCTCATGGTGGTTCCCATGGCGATCGTGGTGGTCGCGGCCATGGTGGTGGGAACCGAGGAAGAGGCAGAGGGCGTAGTGGCCACAGTGACAGTTTTAGCATGTTGAGCGGGCATGGGAATAACGACAACTACCATAGGTGTGGTAAGCTAGGCCACTGGGCTCATGACTGTCGAAGCAAGAAGCCCATGAAGAAGGAAGAGCAAGCCTATACAGCCCAAGAGGAGTCATCATTTCTCCTTGCAAAAATTGTGTCCACCGGTGGTGGCTACATCTTAGGCGAAGATGCGGGTCATGGTGGTGCAGGAGGTGGTGGGGGTGAGCATGCTATTGGGCAGGTTGTAGATCATGCCAGCGTGCAAGCCCCAATCGGTGCTTCATTCAAGGGAGATATGGCAGTGGGGGAAAAGCATGCCTGGCGGCGAGTAGAGAAAGGTGCACATTGTCGAGGAGAAAGTCTTCGCATCGCTCAGCAACGAAGGTGGCAAGGATCCTCATCATTGGGTGCTGGAGACCGGGGCCTCAAGTCACCTGACGAGGTCCCGGGCAGCATTTGCCAGCATCGACATGGAGACAACTCGGCCGGTGTAGTATGGAAATGGATCTATCGTTCAGATTGAAGGCCAGGGTACGATTTTGTACCAGTGCAAGACTTGAGCTGGTACAAAATCATACCCTAGCCTTCAATCCGAATGATAGATGCATTGGATCAGTCAGGGACCAACCCGTCTGTACACACTCGAGCTCTGCATCGCTCAACTGGTGTGCCTGGCAACGCGCATTGGAGATGAAGCATGGTGATGGCACGCTCAGTTTGGGTACATTAGGTTTGCTGCACTCAGGAGAATGGGCAAGGAGGAGTTGGTGCGTGGGTTACCTGTACTGGAGCAGGTGGAGCAGCTCTGCGAGTCCTGTCTGGCAGGCAAGCATCGGCGCACGCACCATTTCCCCATCAAGCAACAAGGTGCGCCACAATGTCACTAGAGCTCCTCCATGGATTCCTCTATGGTCAAATCAGCCCACCGGCACCTCGAGGTAAGAAGTTCTTCTAGCTGTTAGTTGATGACTACAGTAGGTATATGTGGGTGTCTCTGAGAGCGAGTAAGGGTCAGGCTACGTTAGAAATTAGGAGAATTCAGGTTGTAGCTGAGAAGAAGAATGGAAACTTGTTGTGTGGACTGAATTTCAAAATCATTTTGATTCAAAAGTCTCAAAATCCAAAAGCTTGATTTTCAAAAAGATTTAAATATTATTTTGACTTTTTGAAACCTTGTTTTGGTTAATTTTAAAAATATCCTTGTTTAAAACCATTGTTTAAATTTGAATATTTAAACCAATTTCCAATTTTGAAAAGTTCCAAAAAGTTGATTTGAACTGATTCTATTTTTAATTCTTTCAAAACCTAAATTTGAAAATGAAGCCCCGAAAGTCTTATTTCTAAAAACTAATTCTTAATTTAAATTTTAAATTGAGTTTCAAAACTATTTTGATTCAATAGTTTCAAATTTATATTTTTTTAAAGGATTTAATATTGTTTGAGTTTGAAAATGCATTTGATTTGAATTTAAACTTTGAATTCAAGTTCAAATATGAAGAAAAGAATTTGCAAAACCTTTTTCATTTTTCTGCGCAGCCCACTCTGCATTCGACCCATTGTCTCTGGCAGCACAGCCAATCTTTTGATTTTATTTTTATTTCTTTCCCGAACCAGCCCAGGTGGCTTTTGAGCCCGCACGGCCCAATTCCAATTGTCTCCTTCCTCTGCCCGAGCCATGTCACCACCTTGCGTCTCCAGTCATGCCGCCGCACTGCTCTTCCGCCGGCTATCCTTCCACACCCCCTTCGCTCCCACGACATGACACTGCAAACCTACCACCTCCCCGGCTCCCCATTTCCCCTGCTCTCCATTTCTCTTTCAAACTAAAATGGTCGCCATTAATGGCCACCGGCCGAGCTGCCATCGAGCGGCCGCCTCCCCACCCCTTCGCCCCTATAAAACGGAGGCACACCTCTCCCATTTCCCTCAAACTCATTTCTCCATCTAGCTCCGCCTCTCCGTGCTCCTTATCACCACACATCCAGAATCACTGGCTGCCGCCTCCGTCACTGCACTGGGTGTTGAAGTCATCGGTGAGAAGCACCGGGACCTCCTCTTGCTTTTTCCCCACTCATGGAGAGGAGCCGCGCCCCACATCGGCCACACGTGCCCACTCTGGTGAGCTCACCTCACCGGCCACGGCTAAGTCCATGGTGGACCAACCCAAGCCACGGTCTATGGCTCATGCGCCCGGTCCACGGGATTCTCCATTGAAAAACAATTCATAATCTAATATAATTCCTGCAATCTTGCCCTGAGGCCCCTGAGCTTTATAGAAAGTAAACTCTAGTCCTTGAGTAGATTTTAAAATAGACTCTGCCATGCCATTTTACTTTTTGGTCATGTTTAATCTTCTCAAATTGCGTTTAGATCCCTATTTTAGTTATTTGAATTCAATTTAAAACCCTAACCTTTAAATCTCCATATCTTTTGAACCGTAGCTCCGAGTTGGGTGATTCTTGTGCTCAAATGTTCATAGTGATGGGTAGAACATTCCAGTACTGGTTTTGTTTAGTCTTTAGACCATGTTTGGTCTACTATTACTTAGTATGCTTGTTTGTTGTTTTTGGTCATCGTTAAATTAGACGTCCCATTGTTGGAGGATCTTCGAGAATCGTCAAGATAATAAAGATGAAGACTGGGTAGTAGCAAAGGGACAAAGGCATGTGAACCCTTGAACAATAGCACTTATTACTTCTTTCTCGCTCTACTTACTATTTATGCCATGCATGAAATGATAAGTCCTAGTATTACCTTCCGCATTATTTCATATCATCTTAGATTGTGGATTTGTGTCTAGGTAGTATAGTTTTGCTTAGTCCTACAGTCTTAGTTATATTGCTGAGTCATTACCCTTGATGTAAGATGAATCATTGATTAAGTCTTCCATCTTGCGAGACATCAAATTGTCTTGTGGTATTTTATGTTGAGTTGTGGTCTTCCATCCTATGAGATGTGAGTTGACCTATAGTGGTCTGCCCTGGTACCTGGTGTATGGAATGGGATTGTGGATAGCTTGGCAATGTACCTCATGTACGAAATGGGATTGTGGCTGGTTTGGAAAGGTGCTCGGTGTACGGAATAGACTGTGGCTGGTACCCAATGTGCGAAATGGGAATGTGGATGGCATGGAAAGATACCTCGTGCACAGAATGGGATTGTGGATGGTTTGCAAAGGTGCCCGGAGTACGGTTGGGTTGATAATTTTAGCATCATAGGAGGCTAGGGTTTGAGCAAGGGATGGTTGGCATAGTACCTAGTGTACAGATTGGGATTGTGGATTGTGTGGAAAGGTACTTCGTGTATGGATTGTGATGGTGGTTGGAATGGAAAGGTGCCCATAGTACGGATTGGGTTATGATTAGTTCTTGCTCGAATCAACTATGGACCGGTTCATGGAACATGTAACCATGTTTGTCACTCAAAGCACATGGCTGATATGGATAGGCTTAGTTGAGTAACATGTTATTTTCCCAGTTTTTCAGACTGAGAAATATTGTGAAAGACTTTGTGGTGATCTCCTGGTCCTACACCTAAGGATGTGTATGTTTGGCAAGAGGGAGATTTCTAGTCACCGACGGGTGATGAAAGCACTGACCTATGGGTGATGTTGTGCAACCTCTACATAGTGTAAACTATCTTGACAACCGTGCTCATGATCATGAGCGACATGGACCTTCCACACGACTAGTTGGGACATGGTTTAATATGGTTTGGATTTTGGCTAATGGTCATGGTTGGGTTTAGTCTAGTAAACCTTTAGCAAGGTTGTAAGACAACCATTTGGGTCGAGTGGTTTTCTTGATCCACTCCCCCCTGTTAATGAACTAATTTTTGGGTTAGGATTTAGTTTCACCTCACATAGTAGCTAGGTGGCTAAAGTTAATGAACTTTATGTGTATGATGCTTTCTGCAGTAAAACCTTAATGTTGTTGAGGGCCTGCATATATTGTTATGTTTTCCCCTTCACTAGCTGAGTAGCAACCATAAGTCTACTCACCCTTGCTATAACACTACTCATAAGCTAGAGATGAGATGAGCTTCTTTGATGAAGACCTCTTCTAGAGGCATGCGTTGCCACTAGTCGATTGTCTGTGGGGTTGACTTTTCTGCTGCTACTCGATGAGAGATTCGACCTAATCTTCTTGTAAAGACAATATCCCATGGAGTAAAGCTTATATTATAAAGACATTGTTTTTCAGTATTCACATTCTGGACGTATGTTTGACAACTTGATCATGGGCATACATGCGATGAGCATCTGATTTTCATCTTTAAATTGGGTGTTACAAAACTGATAGAGGGGGAGAGTTCATAGCCAGCCAGTTCAGGGAGTATTGTGCAGAGCTAGACATTAGGAGAGAGCTTACTGCCCCATACACCCACAACAAAATGGGTTTGTTGAGAGGAGAAATTAGACAGTTATGGCAGCAGCAAGGTGCATGAGGAAGACAAAGAAGTTACCCAACATGTTCTCGGGGGAGTCAGTCGGTTGTGTTGTGTGTGTGCTTAACAGAACACTGACAAAGAGCACTGGAAATAAAACTCCTTATGAGTGGTGGACAGGTAGCAAGCCTACTGTTAGCCATCTGAGAGTGCTTGGATGCATAGCGCATGTCAAGGATGCAAAACCAAACTTGAAGAAGTTGGAAGATAGGAGTTAGCCCATGATCTTTGTTGGGGATGAACCAGGGTCTGTTGCACATTGGTGTTACAACCCTAACACCAAGCGTGTTCACATTAGTAGGGATGTTGTCATTGATGAAGAAGGCACCTGGGATGGGTCAGGAGATCAAGCAGAAGGATCAGACACTGAGTTTGTCATTGAAGGACAGGTAGATGATTTCCAGTTGACAACTTCAGTCCTGAGAGAGTTTAAAGCTGATTAACCTATTAAGCCTGCTACCGAGCAGCAGGAAATAGGTCGAGTGCTACCAGCAAAGGAAGGTGAGGAGAATATGAGTACACCTCCGTTGGATCATAATACACCTCAAGCTAGGTGAGTAGCAACACCAATCAGAGGAGCAAGCAGTAAGACTAAAACACCACCATAAGAGAATCTTGATGCAGACAATGATGAAGATGCACCCTTAAGATACATACACCTAGGACGGGCAGCTAGAGAACTCCAGGGGGCAGTTATTTCTGGCAGCTAGTGAAGAGCCAACCACCTTCAAACATGTAGAGCAGTATGCTTCATGGAGGTCAGCAATGCTTTGTGAAATCAGGTCAATTGAAGAAAATCACACTTGGAAGTTAGTTGATTTACCTACAGGACATCAACCAATTGGGTTGAAATGGGTTTCTAAGCTCAAGAAAGATGCCAAAGGGGTGATAGTCAAGCACAAAGCAAGACTTGTCAGAAAGAGCTATGCACAGAAGGCAGGATTGACTTTGTTGAGGCTTTTGCACCTATGGCTAGACTATATTCTATGAGGCTTCTGTTAGCACTAGTTGCACAAGAAGGTTGGTTGGTGCAACATTTAGATGTGAAGTCTACTTTTCTCAGTGAGGAGCTGAAGGAAGAGGTATATATGGCTCAGCCCCCATGTTTTGAGAAGAAGGGACAGGAGCACAGAGTTTACAGGCTTAGCAAGGCTTTATATTATCTGAGGCAGGCCCCCAGAGCAAGGAACATCAAGCTAGATAACACTCTGAAGAATATGGGTTTCTATCAGAGCCCACTTGAACATGGCCTATATGCAAGGGAAAATGGGAATTCAAAGCTGTTGGTTGGGTTTTATGTAGATGATTTGATTGTAATGTGCAGTTGCAGCATAGAGATCTACAACTTCAAAAATCAGATGCAGGCTGAGTTCAAAATGAGTGATTTGGGATCACTAAGTTTCTACTTGGGTATCGAGGTACACCAGGAGACGAACATGATTACTTTGAGCCAAGGGTCCTATGCTGCAAGGATTATGGAAAAGGCAAGGCTTGCTGGCTGTAATTCATGTGCAACACCTATGGAGCCATGACTTAAGATGAGCAAGGATTGCACTGCACCTGCTGTGGATGGAACTATGTATAGGAGCTTGGTTGGCAGTCTGAGATATTTGGTAAATACTAGACCTGACCTTGCTTTCTCAGTAGGTTATGTGAGTAGATTCCTTGAAAGGCAAATTCTAGATGATTTAGCTGAAGTCAAAAGAATAGTAAGGTATGTGGCAGGAACAGTGCACTATGGTTGTCAGTATGGGAAAAATGAAAACTAGAAACTAGTGCGATACACTGACAGTGATCTAGCTGGTGACATTGATTCAACCAAAAACACCACAGGTGTAGCATACTTGCTTGGTGAAATTTTGATCAGCTAGCAGTCACAAAAATAGAAGGTTGTTGCATTGCCCACTTGTGAAGCTGAGTATATGGTGGCTTCAACTGCAGGATGTCATGGTATTTGGCTCTCTCGACTACTGGCTGACATAAGGAGCAGTGCAGTTGAGGGTGTTGAGTTGAGAATTGATAATCAATCTGCCATGGACTTGATGAAGAGCACCATTTTTCACGACAAAAGCAAGCACATCAGAACAAGAAATCATTTCATAAGGTAGTCAGTGGAAGATGGCGATATCTATCCAGTCCATGTGTGTGGTGAAGATCAACTCACAGACATCCTAACCAAGGCACCTCCAAAAATTAGATTCGAGTAGCTGCGAGGTAAAATTGGTATGTGTCACATAGGAGCACAAGGTTAGGGGGAGATTGATAGTAAGACTTGCGCTTTCAATAATGTAGTCTTCGGCTTTCAGTTTCAATTTGGTTGAGTGGCAGTGCACTGTCACATTACATGTTTTCTGTTCAAGACTTAGTCGCGTGCATGAGCCCATGACTTGTGTGAACATCATGCGTGCCAAGGAGGGCACCGAGAGAGTAGCTCAAGGTTGCTCGTGTCTCACGCCACGATCGCTTGCATGTGTTCACATTTTGTGCCATGTATCCAGTTGTTTTGTTTAAATTGATGAAACTAGAAAACGCAGAGTATTTAGTGCCACACAAGTTCTTGCGCCTTCTCTCTGCATTCCAGGTATTCACATCGGGTTCAAGGAGTGAGTGCAATCGGTGGCCGGCAGGTGTTAACCCAACATAGTCCAACTTTCTCCTCAAGCACATTGTGGAAGATGCCTATCGGTGTTTTCTGCACCGACAAATAACAGGGTGGTCAGGATCAGGCGTTTCTAGTTCCGAGGTGGTCTCATGAACAACTAGTACACAAAGATCTATCCTGGTTCAGGCTCCTCGTTGGACATAATAGCCCTATATCCAGCTGAGTGATATTGAAGAAAACAAGTGTTACAATGGGGTGAGCAGAGTGCTCGAGAGGTTTTCCTGAAGAAGGGGGTATGGATCTCGTGACTTCCACTGGAAGGGTAGGAGTCTTTTTATAGACAGCTGTGGGGTCTCCTAACTATAGTACAATTACTTTACAACTTGAGTTATGTTACATGATGAGTGGGGCCCCAGGCTAGAAATATCAGCTTGTAGAGCTCTCAACGAGCTGGCCTACAGTCTTCTCGACTCTCAGGCATTGACGTATTTGATGCCCAGGATGGTTCTTGGAATGGCCACCACCTTGCTTTACTTTGCTCGACTGCTAAGCTTTCCCATATGGGTGCTGATGTCGATGGGCTAGCATGTTGCCTACACTGGCCTACAGACTGTGGCTGACAGGCACGGGTACATAGCCTTCTGATGAACACTATTCTGTCCCATCACATCGCATGGGCCGGTGCTGCTTTAGACCACCTTTTCAAGGTTGCCCAAAGCCCTTGGGATGGGCCATCTGACGTGGTGTTGAACACCCAAGTCACCGATGGACCAAATCTCTTATGGAGAAGCCCGCTTTTACTAGGGTGAGCTCATCCAATATCAGAGTTACCATGTCGATCATGTGTGTCCCTGTGGTGGAGTTGCTATGTCAAGTGGCGATGGGACAGATTCCAGTACTCAAGTACTTGTTGTCAGGTGCGCGTGGGTGCCTGTGGCTATATCTTGTCGTGCCAAGCATTAAATGCCTACATGGTCATGTCTCAGAGTCCTACGGTGGTACCCACTGTGTAGCCCTCGAGGGTGCGGTTGAGTTGAAAGCTCAAGCGGAGAATAAGTTCCATATGTACTGCTTTGTTTTGCGCTGATGACTTAATGAAGCCCCACGATACCATCCGAGTTCCCAAAAGGTGGTGCGTTATATGCACCAACCCCATCCTCTGATGTTTCAATAACCTTGAAGGGGCTGAACATTGGGGCTTACCTAGTCGGTGCGATTCCCGAGTTCATGAGTTGGCTATCAGTCTGAGACCTAGCACTGCAGTGCTAAATCAGGATCTAAGTGGAGTCCAGGTCACCATGCATGAGTGAGAGCCAACAAAGGCAAATGCCTCTCAATAGGACGACATAGGGGTGGATGCTCCCCACGCCCCCCGCCTGGTCAAATCTAGGCCACGTGGTTTTCACGTGATGTTCCCGGTTCATCTCTATCGGGAAAGCTTAGACGGCTAGATGCTAGCCCACACGAAGGGGCATGAAGGAAACTTCCCGGTTGTGACATTGATAAGAGGCTTGAGGATGTTGGGTCCCCTCGATGGGGCCCTGGATGCGCCAGCTATCGGCCACCCTTTGTGTCGCTTCATCCCTCGCTCTATTCGCTCGGCACGGTGCTGACCTGGCTGGCGGGTTTTGCCTTTGAACCCTGACCTATTGCAGGCCCATGGCACGTGTGGGGTCGATTTTTTATATGATTTCTGTCTCCGGTGACGTAGCAGGCACATCGTGCGAGGAGTAGGGGTGGTGTGTAAACATGTGTTTACAGCGCCAATAAGTGACGGGGTTTGGTACCATAGGTACCACGTCACCTAGACTTAGAAATAAAGGAACAGCGGGACACCATGAGTCAGCCCACTCAGCTTGAAGACCTAGGCCAAGAGGCTCATTACCAAGGCAGTTTAGGAGATATTTAATAGATAATCTTGTAAATTAGACAGGTAGAGATAGAGTGTCGATTGGGTAAGATCATAACTAACTTGGTCCTTCCATGTAAACCCTACCCGCCTTGGCATATAAAAGGAGGGCTAGAGGGGGTCTTGACCCAACGAATCATAATACACCGATGAACACAGGACATAGGATTTTTATCCTCATGGAGGTCTGAACCTATCTAAACCCACGTGTCCCTTGTGTTGCCATCATTCTCCACATCTGTGAGCACCCCTGCTCTCAAATCTAGTCAGAAACCACAACAGTTGGAGCCCACCGTGGGGCTCATGAGAATCGTCTACATGGAATCAATGGTGTTTAGATCTACTAGCAACTTTCTTCCTAGCTTGAGGTTGGTTCTTCGGTCCCTTCTTTTCATCTCTTATAAGTTTGGAGATTTGAGCCTTCAGGAACCCGAGTCACCAGAAGTTGTTGGGTCAGGCACCGGCCGCCTCCCACCAGCCCCGGTTTGAGTCAGTCTCATAAATGAGGCACAACTCGGATATGGGTTCAGCATATTGGGGGAAGCGGAATCGGATCCCTCAGGGGATAAAGCCGACCACAACCAGGTTGGTTTGCCACCCGCAATAGAACTAATCTATCGGTCACCGGCAGAGTCTGTCTCCAATGACGAATGAGGAGTCTACATGGTGGGGGCAGGGTGAACAATCCACCAAAAAAACTGCCAAAGAGATCGCCCAAGAAGCAGAGGAAGAGATCACTTGTGCGGCCCGGTTGGAACAAGTGGCAGTCAGGAAAAGACACAATGACCGACAAGATTATTCAGGATTGTCAGAGGATGGTGCTAGGGATGGCACCCCTTCCAGGGGACACCACCCAAAGTTCAATCAGCAACTCCGAGACCGGTCACGGTCGATCCACGAGGAACTCAGTCGGATTCAGTACCAGGGAGAGTAGGTCTTCATAGCAGTGGATAAATTCACAAAATGGATCAAAGTGAAGCCTACCGCCTCCATTACAGTGGCCAAGGTAGTGGAATTCATCAAAGAGAACATTAGCACCGATAATGGGACTCAGTACACTGTGAGGGAGTTCAAAGAATTTTGTGCAGACTCAGGCATCAAGATCAACTATGCCTCCGCGTCGCACCCGCAGAGTAACGGTCAAGTGGAGTGCTCTAACAGTGTGATCCTTTAGGGTTTGAAGCCCTAAGTTTTTGATAGGTTAAAGCCTTATGTCAGAAAGTGGGTCAAGGAGTTGACATCAGTATTGTGGGCTTTGTGCACTACTCTGAGTCACACTACGGGCCACACACCATTTTCACTAGACTACGGATTTGAGGCAATGTTACCCACAGAGGTGGAGCACAGATCTTTCTATGTACAGCAGTTCAATGAAGAGTAGTCGGATGACTCCCGAGGTGACGACTTAACCAAGTTGGAGGAATTGCGCGAAGCGGCGGTCATTCAGTCGGCAAAACACCAACAAGCTATGAGGCGGTATCACGCGTGGAACGTCAGTTCACACAACTTTTGGGTTGGGGATTTCGTATTGTGAAAGATTCAAATGACTAAAGACTAGCATAAGCTTTCCCCAACCTGGGAGGGGCCTTTTGAAGTAGTCGAAGTGACTCGACCTGGCTCGTATAGAGTGCAATAGGAAGACGTCTCTAAAGTTCCAAACTCATGGAACGATGATCAGTTATGACCTTTTTATATGTAGGTAACTTTATGTACAATTTCGATTGTTGCGTGTTGCATTGGCACATCTGCTCAATACTTCAGTCAAGGGGCTGCATTATGTATTCATATATGTTTCCTATAATGAAATATTATTTCTATTGTATTTGTCCAAACTTGTGCAACAACATCCGTAACTCAGCTATGAAAGACTTCGCATGGCCGGGCTAGATGACTGCAACATCTTACAGTCTGGACACTTAGTACTAGTCGATGCGCAAGACTCGATCAGCATGACCAACGAGCACTTAGCCCGGCTTGATCTGAGTGATACCCAAGTATCCAGAAGGTCTTCGAATGCCTGGTCAGGTGAGCCAAGGCTCTATATCGCACGACCATGGCACTAAGAACTAGTCACACCTGGGAAAAATTCTTAGCTCGACAAACTGAGCAACATCCCAATCCATGTCATCAAAGGCTTCGAATGCTCTATGAACTCGGTGCATGATGCTCAACTGTAACCAAATCAATATTTGATATAAGTATTTAACAAAATCAACATCCATCTCATAAGTCATGTGAATCATAGATGAAATTCAATTACTACATTCCGACATAGGGATCAAGCCAACACTCATAACCAAGAGTGTCACGGAGATTCAAATAGTATACATCCTTCGAGGGAAAACCTGACAACACGATGTACACACTGTCTATCGGACCTTATGTATGACTACCATTCATTAAGTCCCTCCGAGGTCAAAATTGCTCCTCTACACTCAGGATGAAATCTTGGTTACACACTGATCGCCTGACCTGGCCGTCATCCTGGGCTACCTCATTCTCCTTCTAGCAAGCACC
>VSTD030000554.1:0-15464 GCA_008808055.3 Sporobolus alterniflorus | reverse complement strand
CTCACATTGACGAGTCCGTAATACACGTGTCGATAGCTGCACAACCGTCACGTCTCTGTGTACCATTCTTTAAAAAGTTGGACAGTTTGCTTGATCGTCTGGATAACCGGCGCATGATGCACGGTTCTCAAAATGGTGCACACAAGTGGGAGTGTGGGAGTCAAAACGACACCTATTACTGTAGTTGCACGACATTTCACGAGCTATAAATACTCCTTTCGTCTTGCGCTAATAACCATCTCGCATTTCTTCTTTCTTTCTCGCTTAGGGTTTACCTTTCTTGCTCTTCGCTTGCGAATAATAGAAGACAAGAGAGGCACCAAGCGCGCTCGCTAAGGAGGGAAGTCCATCACCAAACAGTGTTCCTACTCCACTGTCGGCACCTTCTGGATCACCACTACCGCTGGGACCTCCACCAGAGGTCTTCTCGTGCCACCCTCGCTCACCAGTGTTTGAGCGGGGGGGGGGGGGGGGTCCTCTGGGAAGGCTCTAATCATGGATCTTTCTTCATCTTTGGATGAGGAAGGTCTCATCCGTGACACCTCGTGAGATGAGGAGTTCGCCAAAAAGCTTTTCAGTGACATCAGCCGTGACGTCCTTGGGCCGCCTAGCGACAGCAAGGTCATCATCCTCAGTGACTCCAATGAAGAAGAGGTGTGTGAGGAGGATGCCACCGACGTCGAAGCTGCGCCTTCTTCTGCTACCAGGGCCCCGACCTCAACCGCCTCCACCGCCGATGCTGATGAAGCACCCACGGGGCTGCAAGATGATAATAGTGGTGATCACACCCCCGATCAAAAGTTGACGAAGGCAACAACGGTGGAGATGAAGCCGGTTCATCTTAGGATGTCGCGCCAAGGTGGTGCCTGCAGGGAGGCGTGCTTCAAGGAGAACTTTAATGGTTCTGTATTGCTACTCCGTATCCTCTTTTGCGCAGAGGTGTGGGGATGGCGATGCAAAGTCATTGACGTTCTTTAACACCCTTCATGCCTCCTGCATTTTCTTTTGTTTCTGTTATGTCCTTATTGTAATCCTTAGACTCCTTTTATTAATGTAATGGGAGTTCTCTTCAATCCAGATTAATGAAATCTATATCTTTTGCTACGTTCATGTATGTTATTCTTCTGACTTAGATGGATTTGATATAAGTCATCACAATGAGAATTTTATCACAATAGCAGATATGTCTTCCTTTTGATCGGGCCTGTGATGAGTACTAACTTGCGCTGAACGAATAACTCTAGAGTTGTTGGTCACAGATCTTAAACATGTCAAATATCTGGTGAACGCTAACACCAATCGGATGCTAGAACTGATAACCCGATCAGGCGATGTCTCAGTTTTTCCTTTCTTCTTCGGGCAAGTAACCGTGCCAATCGGCTTAATAAATCTCATTCGTTGATTCCAGGTTTCTTCTCCTGGACGCCATGAACTTCAAAATATTTTAAACCTCCAACTTTTTGACTTCTCGATCCTGCGTCCGGATTGCACAGGTGGTTGAAACAGAAATGCATCTTTTTCTAGGGAAACAAATCATCACACTATCGCCTGTTGCGCATATAAAGTTGAGCGTCGCTAAGCACATCAAGTCCCATCATTTCTCACTCTTGCCTTCCAATCTTTTACTCATCCATTTACTGTGTGCTGCACCGCTCCCACTCCTCACTTCATGGCTGGTGAGGCTAACCAGATCCTTTGCGCCGTCGATGAGCCCGTCGTTGATGAGAGGAAGAGCGATTATGGGACGGAGAATGATTCTCCAGCGGTGTCCACTTCCTCCAATGCTGCTGCTGCAAAGATAGCGGACAAGACCATCCTCGATATGTCTGCCTTTTGGAAGAAGTTGATAATCACTGAGGTGGATCATCAAGCCTATCACTCCGCTGGTTGGCTAATCGATGGCCTGGAATCTTCAGTCTCTGAGGTAGACGTTCCCACAGTTGATGGATCCACCATGGTCTATTTTGAATCTCACCTGGTTGCTGGGCTTGGTCTTCCTCCCAGCAAGTTTCTTGTTGTTATAATGAACTTCCTCGGGTGTGAGCTAGTCCATTTCAACCCGAACGTCATCGCTGCACTCATCTGCTTCATAATGATGTGTGAATGTTGGCTGGGGATTTCTCCAGATACAAGTTTATTTTGGTAATTCTATTCCCCAGTCCGGTATGACAAGGTCATCTACTCTAGGATCGGGATGTCCCTGCGTCGCAGTTGCCAAAAGGCTTGCATCAATGCTACCTTCAAGGGCTCCTGGAAGGGTTCTTCACAGAGGTGGTTCTTAGTTGATATGCATGTTCCCCCTCAATGGGTGAACAGACATCTGCTTTCGCCGCTTACTGATAACAAGTGGGGAAAACCAGAGATGACATCGCGCCTGACTGCTCTGGTCAAGTGGGTGACCGAGCTCCGCAACACCGGTCTTCGGGCATGCCACTGTGCTGAAGAATTTATTCTTTGGCTGATCCACCCTCTTGGCCGTTGGGATGCACTGGCATATGAGTGCCCATGACTAGCTGATGCAAAGCCACGAGCCTGCTGATAGTAAGATCTTTAACTTTGTTTATTATTGCTGATAATCTGATATCCTGATTTGATAAACTCTCTGTTATACGTAGCTCTTTCGGATGAAGAAGTATCTAGGTTCGTGGTGCGTTTGTTTCACAAGGATCAGATAGTCACTCGTCCTACTACAATGCTCGCACTATACTGCAGTGAAAATCCTCCACCTTTGGTAATGACCAATGTCTTCTTTGATCTTCTATATTTCCATTGTTAATGATAGTGTGCTATTTTGCAAACTTAGGGGATTTATCCCAAAGTTCACATAGACGTGGAGGTGTCTCATGGTGAAGACCGATGCTTCGACCGATAAAAGGAAGGCACCAGATGGCGATGATGCTTAAGATGGGGGAGTGTCTTCTGCTGAGCCGATTGCTCCTAACCCGATCAGTTCCAACATGCCAGAACAAGCCCATCCTTCTATCACTGATCAGGCTGCCTCAATTGTTCCTCCCGCTAGCAGGTGTGGGCGCAAGCATCCCGCAACTGCTATTAGGTGGAATCAACCACTTCCTTCAGCAGATCAGGAGATGTCCCAAATTGAGCTTCCTCCATACCGCGAACCCCATAGTCCGCTGGATTTAATCGTTGTAGAGATTATCTTTGGACGCCTCTTTGAAGCCTTTTGACGCATAACTCAGGCTACTGTTGTTGCTATTGCTTCAACTGATGATAGTACTAGGCCTCAAAAGAAGACGTGCCAGCCTTCATTGAGGAAAGTGCTCATGCCTAGGTAACCAGTAATTCTTTTTTTTTTGCTATTTCAAGTCTTATTGGCTTGCTTGATCCTATAACTATTTGCAGGAAAACTTCCCAGAGCGAGTCATCAAAGGCTACTGGGCAACAGCTGGCTAGTAAACTGATGATATCTTCTGTGGCTACTGCCCTTGTTCCTCCTCCTACGGGGGGAACATGCTTGGTGATCTGCTCACACGCTGAGGCCAGGCATTCCACCCGACAAGTTCTTCAATTTCTAGAGAGCCTAAAGGATGTGGAGAGCGATCGGATAGGTAACCAATGCTCCTTTACTACTTCAAGCTTTTGATTTGATTTTTCTAATCTTAATACTTTTTGCCCTTGTAGTCCTGATTGCCCGGCTGGAGGCCGCTGAGAAGGCGCTATCTGAAGAGAAAGCTGCCTAATTAGCTGCTGAACAGTCTTTGGCTAAGGAGAAGACTGCTTGATGAGTTGCCAATCAGTCTCTTCAGGCTTCTTAGGAGGCTAAGGCTGCACTGGCATAGGATCTTCAGTCGGCCCAGGCTTCCCTCATCGCTACTATAGAGAAGTTGATCTCCAAATCTTCTGCTCTGAACTTTGCGATGACTCGAGAGCGTGAGGCAGAGATCAAGCTACGGGCGGCTGAAGAGAAGATAAAGGTGCTCTCAAATCGAGAGTTTTTGTCTTTGGCAGTGATTTCTTCGGCGGTGGCCAATGCTATGGCGCTAGTGAAGAATCACATGCCCGAATTTGATACAGAGATTCTTCGAAAGAACTTCACTGTTGATGATGCGGGGCGAGAAACGTTAGTTGAACGCGCTTATGACACCGCCCAGCATTTTATGTCCTTGTACGATTTCTCTGTACTTCCTGAGTCGGACGATAATGCTAGTCCTGGAGACTTGTAATCCTTTACCTGTGGGCTGTAACAAACTTGTGTTAAATTATAAGAATTTAATTCTGTTGAATACCTGATAGATATAGATATAGATATCCCTTGCTTTTCATACGCCGATCATTGATGTGTATGAAAAGTATAATGATACGTCAATCGAGATCTGTTAACTCTACGCGGTTAAAAAGCATTAGATGATAAGGAATGTCAATTGGGAGCCCATTGCTTTTTGTACACAGCGCTACGCATGTAAAAAGCATAAGATAGATGATAAGGGACATCAATCGAGAGCCCCTTACTTTTTGTACGTGGTGTTACACATATAAAAACATAAGGTAGATGTTAACATACGTCAATTGGGAACCCCTTGCTTTTTGTATGTGGTGTTGCACGTGTAAAAAGTATAAGATAGATGTTAAGGGACATCAATCAGACGCCCCTTACTTTTTGTACACGTTGATTCGCTGACCGTGTGTGCGATCAGAAGTGAGCTCCTTACGTCAATCTAGAACGCTTATTGCTAGTTGGGCATAGCTTTACAAATCATCATAATGCGCAGACACGCTCATCGCCTTGCGCGCTCCGAGGGGTCACGCTTTGAAAGTCGATCGGTCGCTGTCTAATTTGATCGTGAAACTTAAAGCGGATTGCCCGGAATCCAAGTATATTTACACGAAGCCTAGTACGACTCGCTGATTGATACAAGTCATATGCGTCTGGTACCATTTACCCTTTAGGCACCGATTAGGAATTACCTGATACTTAGCTGGGGTAAAGCATCTAACCAGATCTTTGACTTATCGTTTTTGTTGTTGGTCTGATACAAGTCATATGCATCATCTCTTTTTCAAGACTTATCATTTTTGTTGTTGGGCTGATGAGCCCATTCAGTCGATGGACCGGAAGATAATGTACTATACTGACAGATATAAGATGAGAAATATTATATCTTTATTAATCAAATGAATACATCAAGCATAATATTTATGTAATTGATCGACATTCCACGTATTGGGGAGCTTTCTACCATCAACCTCTGCTAGCACGCAAGCCCCTGTTGCAGCTATGTCCACTATGATGAATGGTCCTTCTAAGGACGATGAAAACTTGTGCTTGTCTTTGGTACTAATATCCTTCTTCAGTACTAAGTCCCCGATGTTGAGCTCTCTTTGGGCGACACTCTTATTGTAGTATCGCTTCAGGGATTCTTGATACTTTCACACATTGGTAAATGTTGTGTTGCGCTTCTCTTCTAACAAATTGGAGTCAAACTCCCTTGCTTCTATCTGCCTTTCCACATTAAAGTGTGCCAACCTCACTGACTCTAGGTAGATTTCTGGTGGCAGCACCACATCTACTCCATATACCAAATTGAAAGGAGTACCTCTGGTTGCTTTGTTGATATTGATACGGAGGACCCATAACACTGAGGGCAGCTCCTTATGTCAATTTTTGCCTCTTGCCTCTAGGTCATGTAACATCCTTGTCTTCATCCCTTGCAAAATTAGCCCGTTTGACCTACCCATTCGTCTGAGGATGTGCTGCTGATGATGACTGATGGTGGATACGAAAGTCTGTGCAGCATCTTACAAATTTTGCTCCTTTGAACTGAGTCCCATTATCTATGAGGACCCATCTGGGTACGCTGAACCTGTATATGATACTTTGTACGAACTTGACCGCTCCTTCTTGCGTGATGTTTTCTACTGACATAGCTTCCATCCACTTAGTGAATGCGTCGATTGTGACAAATAAAAACTTGAATCCTCCTGGTGCCCTAGGCAAGACGCCCATGATGTCGATTCCTCAGATTGCAAAGGGCCAGGAGAGATCAATAGGCCGAAGAGAATTTTCATGCTTTGTTATTTGCTTCTGGAAGAACTGGCAGTCCTTGCATTTGGTGATGATCTCCATCATGTCATCCTTAGCTGAACGTCAATATAAACCGTGGTTGTGGGCTCTGCCTATGATATAGCACTATGATGACTGTGATCCGCACACACCGATGTGAATATCCTGAACCAATTGGATGCCTTCTTCTCTGGAGATGCACCTCATCATCGTTCCATTGGCGCCTCATCGATACAATATCCCGTCAATCAGGTGATATATCTTGGACTTGCGTGCAATATGCTCAACTTCGACATTGTCATCTGATGGTGGCTAGTTGTCTAGAAACATCTTGATCGGGCTCATCCAATCATATGTTGGCTCCTGTTCTGGCTCATCAATAACCATAAGATCTAGCTTGGCTGCATTAATGGCTTCTTCTGCTAGTCTGACCGAAGGCTTAGATAACTTCTCAATGATGACGTTTGACGGAGTTGGTGCTCTGGAGGAAGTAATCCATGCTAGATGATCCGCGGCACGGTTGTTCAAACGTGGGGCATACTGTACTTCAAACCCATTGAAAAACTTCTCCATCCTGCGCACTTCTGTTAGATAATTATCCATCTTGTCATTGTTACAGTCATATTCTTTCTGAACTTATTTTGCTACCAGCTGAGAGCCCCCCTAATAAGGAGTCATCGAATGCCGAGATCTTTGGCTAGCTGAAGACTCATGACCAGCCCCTCATATTCTACAACGTTATTTGTAGCTGAAAATTCAAGTTGAATAGCATAATTTAAGATATCACCTTTGGGAGTAATGAGCACGATACCAGTCTCTGCTCCTTTAAGAGTGTAGGATCCGTCGTAGTACATCACCCAATGATCAGGTAGCTCATCGATGCCTCACAGACATGAATCGGTCCACTCCGCAATGAGGTCCATGAGTGCTTACGACTTGATCGTCCGTCGAGGGATGAATTCAACATCATACTGGCCGATCTTCACTGCCCATTGTGCCATCCGCCCTGTTGCTTCTTTGCTTTGAAGGACGTGTGCCAATGGCCGATCAGATATGACCCAAACAGTATGAGCCAAGAAGTAGTACTTGAGCTTCCTGGTCATCATAAGGATTGCATAGAGTAGCTTCTGGACTTGTGGGTACCTTATTTGAGCATCCTTCAGGATATCACTGATAAAGTACACGGGCTGCGATTTGACTTCCATTGTGGCTTCATGCCGTTCAATGGTGATAACGGTGCTGACAATTGTGTTGGTGGCTGCAACGTATAGTAGCAACACATTGTTGGGTTTCTATTGGAACCAGTATTGGCAAGGACTTCAGATACTACTTGAGCTCAATGAAAGCTGTTGCCGCTCGATCATCCCATTGTAATTCATCTGCTTTTCTTAGTAGCTTGTAGAAAGGCATACCACGTTCGCCCAACTTGGATATGAATCGGCTGAGTGCTACCATCATGTCTGCTAGGTTCTGGATTTCTTTTCGGGTCTGAGGTGATTGCAATTGTTCAATGGCTTCCACCTTCTTTGGGTTCGCGTCGATTCCTCAGGACGATACCATAGAGTCGAGCAGTTTTCCTGATGATACATCAAACACATATTTTTTAGGATTAAGCATCATCTTATACTTACGAAGATTGTCGAATGTCTCTTTGAGATCGTTAAGTAGATCCCCACGTTTTTTCAACTTCACTACCCCTCGTTTCTTCATCGTTAATGGCAAGACTGCTCTGATGATAGCCCAAATAGGCATCCAGAAACGATAATAATTTATAAGATGTTGTAGAATCAACTATCTGGCAGATACAGGGCAGGGAATGTTCATCTTTTGAACATGCTTTATTCAAACTCGTATAATCGATACACATCCATTAAGAGCCATCAGGCTTTTCTATAAGAACAGAGTTTGCTAGCCAGCTTGGATAATCTACTGGTCTGATGAACCCAGCTTCAAGCAGTTTATTGACATCTTGCTGGATGGTTTCACGGCCCTCTGGAGTGTACCTTCTTTCTTTTTGCTTGACCGGTTTGTACAATGGGTCAATGTCTAACTTGTTCTCAATCACCTCCCTAGGGATCCCGGGCATATCTGATATCTATCATGCGAAGAAATCTAGATTGTCCTGGAGAAAAGTGATGAGCACGAGTTCCTATTTGGGATCGAGGCATGTGCTGATCCGGAGCTTCTTGTCCAGGTTGTAGGGGTCAACTAGGATTTCTTTGTTATCAGCCCCCTTCTTCTTGTCATCGGTCGGTTGATCGGCGGACAACTGATTGGATGGTGAGGCAACACATATGTCTTTCTTGGCTGAAGGAGGTCAAGGGGTGCCGATGGTCAGTGGCTTGGGCATCGGTGATCGAAGCGGGGTGCTGCCGCCCTACGTCTTCGCCACCTTTGTTGCTTGTTCTTGCGCTGCCTTTTCACCAAACCGCTCTGCATGTGTCAATACTGCGTTCTCACATGCTATAGCATCCCGCTGGTCAACCATGATAGTGATCACGCCTTTGAGGCCAGGCATCTTCATCATGGCGTAGGCAGTATGAATGACTACCATGAATTTTAAGAGGAAAGACCTCCTTAAGATGCAGTTGTACCTGATGTTAAAGCTGGCCACCTCAAACGTCAACATCTTCTTGCGCTTATTGTCTCCTGTTCCATAGGACACCTCCAGGTCGATGTGCCCAATGGGAGTGGACGACTACCTTGGGTGACCCCGTGGAACGTATTATGTACGGGGGTCAAGTCTTTTAGATTGAGGCTCATCTCAATGAAGATTTTCCTCATGATAAGATATAATGAGGCCCCGTTGTCGATCAATGTCTTGGCCACCTTGTGCCGCCCGATCGATAGCTTGACCATGAATGTCAAGTTCCTCTCAGACAGTTCTGTCTCTGGGTGATCCTCTAGCCTGAATGAGATATCCATGTCAGACCGCTTCATCTTTCTTCCAGGCTCAATGCGTTGAGCCAAGCTGATCTCTCACTCCAACTTCTTTCCTTGTGTCTTCAAGATGATGGGCATGCTACCTTTGAAGATCACACTAATTTCTCCCATCTGTTCATCGTCGTCAGGACCGGCTCAGCGGTGTTCACCTAGATGGGGTTCCTGGGCCACCGGTGCTACTAGTGGTGGCATCTTCTTGCGATCCAAAAAAGGTTTGCACTCTTCCAGATCGTGTCCTACGGTATGATGGATCTCGCACCACTTCTCTGTGTCAGCAGGGTGATGGAACGGTCTCTTCTCCTTCTGGTCTGAGGATTGCTACTGGAGATTTCCGCGATATCCATGATCTCCGCGACCACCCCCCCCCCCTTGATCAGTTGTGTTGACCTCACGATCGTCCTACATTTTTTTGAGAGCCCCTTGCCACGTGATTCAGGGAGCCACGCCCGGGTCTCGGAGGCCTCAATGCATACGTCAGTGACTGCAAGCAGATCGGCCACTGTTCTGAGCTTCTTCATGGCAATCTCCTCCACAGTCTTGATGTCACTGACCCCGTCGTGAAAGGCATTGCTGATCTCGATGTCCTGGATGTACGGGATAGCATTTCTGGCATTGCAGAAATGTTTCATATAGTCCTAGAGACTCTCATCATGCTTCTACTTGATAGTCTGTAGGGTCTCGACAGTAGATAGACGCTCCTATGTACCCTGGAAGTTTGCCATGAACATGGTACATAGCTGGTCCCAGGTGTAGATGGATCCCTCAAGCAGATTGATAAGCCATGATCTGACCTAGCTGGACAATGCCATGGGCAGATAGTTAGGCTTTACGTGATCATCTCCTCCTGTGGCCTCAATAACTGTGTGATAGACCTGGATGAACTCTTCATGGTTGCTAGATCCTTCATATATGTCAATGTGTCCAGCCTTGAATTTCTCTGGCCAGATGACCTGCTTGAGTGGTGGAGCCAGGGCATGAAAATCACCCCTCCCTAATGGGGTGTCGTCTCTAGCTAGAGAATGTTACAGAGGGGTCGGCGACCTTGTCCTGAGATGCCTCCGATCATCGATAACATTACGGAGGTCATCGCAATCGCGGTTGTATTCCCGCATCTGGCGATTCTGAGTTATCCGTCGATGTGCATCATTGTTAGATAGGTGGCGGTTGCCACTAGCTGATGCTGCTGCTTCATTTTGGGCTCTCTTCGCCCGATCGTTTGAATGGTTGCCGATAGAAGGTTCTCCTCGAGAGTTGCCGGTCGATTGCTCTGCTATGACATAGTTCACCGTCTCAGCCCCTTGCTGTGCCAGAGCAACAACTGGAGAGCCTTCAGATGCCATGCACTGAATGGACTCCATAATGGTCTGGAGCTGCATGACGTTGAAGTCCGGATTCAGATTCTGGATCATTCCATCATTAGGTGTTCGGGCATCGGACACTTCTGATCTCCCGATGGTGGAATATTTGCTGGAGCTGTTGTGTGAAGGTGTTCTGATCGGGGCCACCATGATGATAAGGTGACCCTCATCGGCGGAGTTCCAATAGGTAATTCTCCCGATCTCAGGGTAGTCGTCAGTTGAGTCTCGATCAAGGAACGCTGTCGATGTAGAGGAGCTTGATGCTCCAGTCGATGGCTAGAAGATAGGTGCCCCGATCGGGACTCCCTGAGTTGTCTTGGTGGCGCGATGGTATGACCCTGCATAAGGATTTAGACCTGAGCAAGCACCACCTGATGTAGATGAGCTAGCCGAAAGATATGGAGTGTGTCCATACACCGAAGCGAGGTGATTTGGTGCTAGGCCCTGAGTTAATAACTCACGGTTTTCGTCTTCTCCGGCGGCAAACATCAATGACCCGATGGTGAATTGAGTGTCATAAGGGAACTTGATGCTGAATGTCTAGGGTGTCATGTTCTTCTCAGACGGATCTTGAGCACTTTCCTCTTCCTGGCGCCTCTATCGACGTCTCGTCATTAGATATTTGTGATGTGGATCAGAAAAAGCGTGGCGATGCAAGATCAATCTCACAGATGAACACGACAGATTTATACTAGTTCATACCTTCTTGAAGAGTAATAGTCCTACGTCCAGTCTCGCTGTATTATGCTGTAAAATTCGATGCCCCGATAAATTATGAGTTGTTGATTTTACAGTCTGTAGAACCGCCTTATAGATACGGCAAGCTTCTGACTCTGATACAACTCACATAAATACGCATCCGATCGGGACTCTAACTAGGACCACATCCAGCCTCGTGGTCCATCGCAGCCCTTGGCCCGGATGAATATTTATGGTATCGTCACGAGGTAGTATTTGTGATTGTCCACAACTCATTCATGGTGCGGTAAACTATAAAGTAAATTTCACAAAACTACATATATATTTGACAATACATTACAAAATACATAATTAAGACGTTACTTCACAAAACTACAGATATTACGTCTATTACATCACAAAATCACATGTTTTATGCCGATTGGGTATCACTGAACTGCATATTGTTGATTCTGAAATAAGAGACGAAAATATATACTTTTGTGATAAATCGGCACAAAATCCATAGTTTTATGAAGTATGACCTTAAATCTGTAGTTTTGTGATAATATTGTCAAAAGACCCAATAGTTTTATAAAATTTACTCTAAACTATAAAGTACCAGTATACACCCAGATGGATTTGAGTCGGGTGAGAGCCAGTTTATGCTTGTTTTGTTACTCAAATGGATATTTTCAACTCCATGTTTGCGTTTGTGGATAAGCATAATCTCAAGTGTCAAGATAAAACTAATATTATATGCCCATGTCTTTGAAAGAAATCATATAATATATATCACGTTGACATTAGTGTACCGAGAATATGGGAATATCAATATGTGGAGTTTACAGAATTAGTACTGGTCGGTTGCTGAAAGGCAAATGGCAACAGGGGGCTATATATATCAACTTCTGGTCAGGACAAAAGTAGGCCAATGCCCTATATGGGTGCTATATGTCCGTTAACCGTTGCTTTACTTTGGAAACCTCAAGAACAAATTGTGTATTGGACCGCCATGTGCTCTGTAAAGTGACCTTTTTCGTTGATTGGTTTCTCTCCAGCCGTTTGGCATAGCACAAATGCATCGTCGCTTTGTGTGTTTTTTCTTGCTCTCTGAAACTCAAATTTGAGGTGAATAACTAAAGTGCTCGGCGCTTTGCTGATTAGACTTTCACTTTTGGAATATTTTAATGAGGAAATATTTAAACTCTTCTTAAAAAAATCTTAAGAATCTTGCCATTCCGTTGAGGCCCGATCTTGCACATTCTTAGCTGATTTTGACGTTCATAAATGGACGCTGCAGGACGCATGGTATATTAGTACAATAGCACAGCAGCCTTGCAATTCCATTTCTGCTCGACCGTCACTTGTGTGGGGTGGATCGATTCTTTCAATAATTCTGATGGTCAAGCCTGATCGCTCATAATTTTGACTTCCATTCTGACTTCTGATTATCAGAGCTGTCTGTCCGTAGTTGCGTAACCACATACACGAAAGAGATCAAGTCCTTTTTTTAAGCGCAGGAATTCCACAGAAATTATACACGAACTTTGCATGAATCAGTTCAATGAAAAGATTTAAAAAAGGCAGAACACGGGACGCTATTTGATCTGACTTGTCCATTGCAGAATCAACAATATGGAGCATCCTAGATTAAGTAAGGGACATGTTTAAATGAGATTTAAATACAACTTGTACATTTGTAGTATGATCTATGTATCTCTATTTGTTAAATCAGCATGCTCCTTCCTGTCACAAGTTTATTTAGAAACTAAAAATTTCTCATAAGATTAAGATTTTCTTATTCTAATAAAAGACAATCTGTAACACCCCGTGTTACGCTTTTTTCTAATTATCTTTATTATAAGCTTAATCAAACATCAAGTGCCATGATTAATCAAGTCATCGAGGTTCGGAATCAGAATTCAAAATCAGGAGTTCGAATTTGAGGTCTCTAAGTTCTGTTTAATGTGAACTGATATAATCAGTCAGCAAAATTTTCAGAATTTATCGGAGTCGAATTAGACCATACTCCCAAAAGAGAATTTGTTTCCCATGACTTGCTATACAAGTATGCAAAACTGCAAGAATTATCAAGATCAGAAAGTATTTATTTCAAGGTTTTAAAAATAGCAAATCAACTCAGTTTCAGACTTAGGAAAGATCCTCTCCAGTTTTTGCTTAACGATTAGCACCTTTGTAAATTTTATATCTTCTTCGATATTGGGATATGGTGTGTGACTATCACCTGAACCATAGTACAATCTTTGTAGATCACCATGGAGAAATCCTTGTCCAAAGTGGAGCTTTGATAAATTTGGAATAAGGATTTTAATTAGCCTATCCAATCACAATTCTTTCAAGTCAGTTTTACTAGAATCTGTGGATTAATTCAAAATTCATGGAGATTTGAAAGGAGTTGCCAACATGAAAAGTGTTCTCAATTGGATTTCCTTCCTCCATGCAAATTCCTAGATTTTTAGTACATATCTAGCTATTTTATTTAATTTGCTACAGCCGAAATTAAACCTTGGATTCCCTGAATTTTAATTTGAAATACATTCCGCATCTAGAAAAGTTCATATGGAGAAACTTATTCCTCTCATCCAATCCTTCAAAGCCATATTTTATTTCAAATTTTTTGAGTTTGGGAGAGTCTGTTTTGGATCAAAACAAGTTTGATTAGAATTCAAATTTCTGAAATTTAATTTAAACTCCCGGGCCCACATGTCAGTCTCATCTCTTTCCCTCTGCGCTGCTCACGCATAGCACGGAGCAGCGCCGCGCCGCCGGCCCCCGACGCGACCAGTTTGGTGTCGCCGGCCGGAGCCCGGCCCGAGAGCGCCCCGCTCCTGCGGCTGCCACGCGTGCGCTGCGCTGGACCCCCCCCCACTCCCCTTCCTCCATTTTTGGAGCAGCACCAAGCCGCTCACCGCTTGCTGCTCGAGAGGCCGCCGGACCCCCTCCCTCCTCCCCTTCGATTTCGTCCACACCCAACTGCCCCACCTCACTCCAACGCGTCCAAGAGCTTCCCCCTCCTCCTGTTGATGCCTCTGGGCCGGTCGGAGCCCCTGCGACCGTTTTCCCCTCGGCGAATTCGATCGGCGCGCCACCGTCTCCCCCATCTCCGGTGAGGACCGCCGCCCGCACTCATCCCTCCTCACTTTTCCCGCTCATCCCACCCCTCACCTACCCCGTCATCTCACCGGCTTGTAGGGTCGACACCGGATTGCCCTGCCCTCGAGAGCCGTCCTCCGCCGTCAAAATGCCACCGCACTGGCCTCTTCCCGCCACCCCACCAACGCCCGACCTCCTCGGTGAGCCGCACTATTTCTCTTCTTGCCTGACGCCCCCACCCTCACCGCTGGTGCTCCACCCAGAGACCTCGCCGCCTCCCGTCCACCAGTGGGCCACCGCCGGTCGCGACACCGCGCCGGTCGTGCACGCGGTGACCGCGTGCCGAGCAAGCGCCGCGGTGCCCGGAGGGCACGGGCCGGCTACGACCATTTGGGCCGTAGGTTGGGCCAAGCGGGGCAGGCCGCCGGTCTGCAAGGGCTACGGTCGTGGGCCAAATGCCGGCCCACTACTGTTCATTGCTTTTCCAATTCTCAGAAATCCTTTTACGATTTAAACTCCAAAAATTTGTTTAAACTTTGAGAATTCATAGTAAATCATATAAAACTCAGAAAAGTACAAAGTAAAATTCTTTGGAATACTCTTCAGTAGATCTTGGCAATCGGCTTGACCAAATATACATTTGTGCATTTTTTGCATTTTATAAAATTACAAGAAGTCAAACCTTGAAGTATTTTCTTTGCAAAAATATATGCATGTTCATATATTGAAATTGGCATGCATGTGCACACCATGGTCAGTAGCTTATACAAAACTGCTCATAATTATTTTCTGCTCAGAATAATTTCTAGAAAATAATCTCTGTTTCTGCAGTAAGAAATTGTAGAAAATAAATTGTGATTAGAAAAATATTAATTCTGCGCGTAGAGCTTCCTTGCACTGTGTAGCACCTGTATAAAATCATAGGGCGTGATTAGCGGTAGGAAGCTCATGTTATTAAATTTCTAATGCATAGTAATATGTAAATAAATAGAAAACCTAGGGGTACTTTAGTAAAATGGCTTTTAGGAACTAAATTAGGTAAGATGCTCATGCTCATGCTCATGCATCACCATGCTTCTTGCACCTCATGCATTGCACCGTAATGTTCTTAGCTCATGTATGGCTCATTCTCCGATAGACCACATATACGCAGAGCTGGAACTCGAGGTACCGACGGAGCAAGTTCAAGTTGAAGACTTCACTAACCTAGTTTTGGCTCAAGGCACACCTCAGTGTATTAACCAGTGCTCCTAGTCTTTTATTTTAAGTTTATCTTTATGTTTCATTTGATTGTGCATTATTAAGTCTATAGGAATTGGATGACAATCTAGTTGCATTAGGAGCAG
>VSTD030000553.1:0-15465 GCA_008808055.3 Sporobolus alterniflorus | reverse complement strand
GTCTCGTTGGTGAACTGATGTCTTGCTGTGTAGCGTAGTTTTATTATGGAGGGTGATACTAAGATTGCCACAGCTCCGGCTCTGGCACAATACACTAACCAAAGGGATTCTTGTGCAATGTCATTTGTTTGAGATCAGGGTTCCGTCCACTCTGCGACGAAATTGGCTAAGATCTACAACTTTATTGCACTACGCTTTTCAAAGTCTACTATATATTCTGAGAGCTCTATCGCGCACTTGCTGATTCTCCCGGAGCTATCCATGTTACCAAACATGCCATGCAATGGCTAATTTGTCAACACTCTTATATTCTGTGCCTCAAAATAATGTTGGAGCTTCCTTGATCTCATAACGATTACATAGCAAATCTTCTCCACCTCAAAATAATACTTTTTGGATCCAGCTAGGACCTCTAAGACAAAGTAAATGGGGTACTGATGCTTTGTCATGATTCTCATTTGCGCTGCTACTTTTTCAATGACCAGAGCTCCACAATCCACTGAGTGCATGGCGGAGACATATGATATGAGAGGTTGGCCCTGTTCTACACATGATAATGTTGAAAGCTGCTAGAGGTACTGCTTTATATCATCAAAGGCCTTTTTTTGCTCGCCCCCCTTCTACTTTTGCGGAGGCCCTTAATATGCAAAAAAAGGGGAGACTTCTTTCTGCCAGCTTTGCGATGAACCTGTTCAAGGCTGCTATGTGGCATGCTAACTTTTACACCTCTTTTTTGGTTTGCGGAGGCTGCATCTGGAGGATTACTATTATTTTGTCAGGGCTGGCTTCGATACCCTTGGTGGAGACAACCAAGTGCTTCACCTCGTGTTACTCCAAAGACACATTTTCTAGGTTGAGCTTGAGCTTGGCTTTGTGCGTGTTGGTGAAAGTTTCCGTCAGGTCGAAGATATATGATGCTTTGTTTTTGCTCACCAAAAATATGTCATCGACGTAAGAGAGCAAATTTTTACCAACTTGGTCTTTTAATGATGCATTTGTCATTCTATATAGAAAGTGGGGCCTGCATTATGTAGCCCCTCCGGCATTCTCAGGTAGCAGTACGTGCCAAGTGGTTTTATAAGTCTTGTTTTTTCTTCATCCTCTGTGGAGCCATATTTGGTGATAGCCTGGAAGACATTCCAATAAGGCCATTATTTTGTAGCCGGCTATGGAGTCAACAATTTTGTCAATTCTAGCAAGGGGGAAGTCATCCCTGGGACAACACATGTTCAGGTCAGTAAAATCTGTACACATTTACCATTCTCCGTTCTTTTTGTGGACCATCACAACATTTGCTAGCCACTGTGGGTATCTCACTTCTCTGATAAACCATGCGTCCAACAATCGTTGCACTTTGGCCTTCACTGCTTCTATTTTTTCTCCTGACATTTTGTGGAGCTTCTATTTCTTCAGCTTTGCATGCGGGTTAACTTGCAACTTATGCTCAATTACTTCTCTGCTAACCCCTACTAGATTGGAGGAGGACCACGCAAAAACATCGTTATTCTTGTCAAGGCATTGCAAGAGCTCCGCTTGCTCTTGCAGGCTCATTTTAGTGCCAACGCAGACGGCTTTATCTGGTACTGTGGGGTTGAGTGCCACCCTCTTGAAATCACCTTCGGCCTTAATTGCTTTTTTGAATTCTGTCGAAGTCACCTGCTTGGACGGAGGTTGTACTTGCTCATGTTGCTCTATATCTTCCCTTAAAAATGCACTTTTTTGTGGCCCGGGGAGAAACCACGCTCGATGTTTTTAGCTTCCTTTTGACTGCCAAATATTGTTATTATGCTGAAGGTAGCTAGGACCTTGAGGCAGAGGTACCCTAAATGCAGGGCAGCTTTGAAGGTGTTCAGTAGCCCTCACCCAAAGATGGCGTTGTACAGGTATAGCATGTCTACCACATCGAAGGGTATGTACTTTGTATGAGGGTTTTGCAAGGTGCCAAATGAGACAGGCAATGTGATGACTCCGACGGGAAGCCACAGACGGGCTTCATCGGTTCTTTGAGTTGTTTCTTGTTATAGCACATTTTTTTGAACGCTGACAGGAAAAGAATTTCTGCAAGGCTGCCATTGTCAACTAGGATTCTTGTGATGTCCCAATGATCCAAGTGGACTATGAGGACCATTGCATCAGTATGAGGAAATGAAGCTAGGATCGCATCTTGGGCGAAGAAGGTTATGGGCATGTGAGACCATTTGGTCTGAGTGATGGGTCCTTCGACAGTTACGTGGTTTACTTCTCTTTAGTAATCTCTGCGCTGCCTCTTGGTGTCAAAGTCAGTATTGGAACCTCTGGTGATTGTGAGGATTGTGCCATGGGTAGGAAAGGTTTCGATTTGTTGTGGGGGCTCTTGGATTTGTGGCGGAGTTAGAGGCGGCAGGTTGGCTTCGGTTTTGACTTGGGGGTTGGTGTTATTTGGCACTGGGTATGTGATTTGCAGAACTATTGGAGGGTATGTTATTTGGGGTGCCGGTGGCGAGTATGTTATTTGGGGAGTTGGCGGAGGTTGTGGGTATGTTATTTGGGGAGTTGGCGGAGGTTGTGGGTGGTTGATCATGGCGTAATGATATGACTGGTAATAGGTCGGAGCTTGGGCTTTGCTGTTTTAGTAGTCTTGCTCCATCTTTCTTTTAGACTAGAGGAATATGGGCAGTATTTTGTGCGATGGTCTATCTCACTGCCATGATACATGCAGTACGGAGGTCAGAATGTATATGGGCCTCGGCCACAACCATGACCGCGGTTTTTTTAGCCACCTCTCTAGTTGTACTGGGCGGATCTTTGATCGATGGTTCACGGTTTTCTTTCTTGCGCAGGTGTCCCAAAATTCTTCTCCCAATTCTCTGGTGGCCCGCAGCTATCATAATCAATACTATGCATCGGCTTGGGGTAGTTACGTTAGTTGTCATTGTAGTGAAGGGGCCATGGGGCTTCGTTTGTCCTTGAATTTTTCCTTTGCTGCTCTAGCTTGCGAAAATGCTAGACCCCTGACTTGCTGAATTTTACAAATTATTCATAGAGCTCCAACACTGTTTTGGGCTGCTCCCTGACTAGATGACTGTGCAGAGGCTAGACCCGCAAGGCTTTTATGGCTTGAGCAATGACTTGATCATCAGATACGTCCAGAGCTTGAGCCTTTAGCTGCGGGAATCTTCAGTAGAAATCAGGTAGCGTTTCTTTCTCTCGCTGAACACATGAAAAAATCCCCTTCCGTGTCAAGCTCTGCTTGGAACCACTGGAAGTTGAGCGAGAACTTCTCTTTTAACTATTGCCAGGAAAAGATGCATCTTGGCAGGAGCCCGGAGTACCAATTTGTCACAGCATCCTCTAGAGAAATAATGAGAGGCTTGGTGAGGGTAGCTTCATCTCCCCCGACTAAGGCTATTGCGGCATCATAGCACATGAGGAATTTCCACTGCTCAGTGCTGCCATGGTATTTGGGTGGTGGTGTGGCTCAGTAATGCAAGGGCTAGGGTGCGAGTTGTAGGTGGTTGGCCAGCAGACTTTTGGGATCAGTAGTGTCTGGGTATGGCGGATGTGGTGGTGGTAGGAAAAATGATTATGTGGTGGAGGTGGTCGTTGATGGTGGATTTGGTTGTCTTGTGGAGGTGGAGGTGGCGAATGATGGTGGATTTGGTTGTTTTGAGGAGGTGGTGGAGGGTTGGCGTTGGGTTGGTGCCGTATTTGATTGAGCGAGGGCTCTTGCCTCTATTCCTACTGGTGAAGGATATCGATATTGTACTATAACTCTGCAAGCCTTGCTCATTCTCTGTTAATGTGCTGCCTTCGAACTTCGGCGTGCTGTGATGCTGCTTGCCTCCTCATGATGGATTCTTGTTCTTGTTGGAGCCTCTCAAGTTCCTGTTGTACCCTGATCAGCTCCTCTCCTTTGCTGCAGCTTTGTCTTTGTAGTCTTCTTCATCCCAGTCTTGCACTTGGACCTGATCGAGCTCGACATCGCCTTGGTTGACTTGAATCAGTGAAGGTGCCCTCGGGGTTGATTGATGTGGAGCAACTCCGTTGGTTTGGGTTGAGCTGGTGCCTCCGCCATTTTGGCTGGAGTCCACTGCAGTGGTGGACATGTTGGCTGGTTGGTGTAGTTGGACTTCAAGAATGTCATCGAAGTTTGAATGTTCGAAGCCTTCGTCGATGGTGGAAAGGATTTGGGTGGATGGGGGGCAGAGTTTGTTCGTTTTGGGTGGAGGTTTGGTGTAGCCCATCGTCTGGATGGAGACATTGGCTCTGTCGTCTTGGTGGCATAATCAGGGTTGTCTACGAGCTTAGAACAGGTGGGCGCCAAATGTTGCAATCAAACAACCGATGGCTATTTGACCCTGAACACGAGTGGAAAATTGCAAAGGTGACAGACATTTGTATGAGAGGTTGATGGGGGTGAAGGCCTTGAGAGCGCTATAAAACTATAATAAATGCTTGATTCCTCTCCCCTGGGGCCACTGTAGAAGATACAGTACATCTACAATTGTTCTACAGTGTAAACCTAGTCCAAATGTCACTTGTATAATATCTTCAAATTTTTGCATACAAGTAATGATATATAAATTCACATTCAATAAGATCATGTCAACATAGAATTCTAGTGAATTATTCAGTTTTTCCCCAAAGGGTTAAGGCCCCTAAAAATTCAAACCAAATTCAAATCATGTTTACTTCCTGAATATGTAATTCAAAATCCATTTAGATTTTTAATTTGTTCCCCAAAGGAAAGTTCTTCTTTTTATTTATTCTGCCACCCCACACAATTTGGTAAGTTTTGGAGTTTGAGAAGCATAGTATTGACAATCTACAAATTCAGTCGGGAGAGGAAAAATTCAAATTTGAAATCATAATGGACCAGGCCCACCGGTCGGTGCACGGCCGCCCTCACGCCACACCCCCAGGTCTGCCTATCTGTAGGTGGTTGTGCCTACTACTGCGTGCTGCCTACCGGTGAAACACTGCCACCACCCCACGTGCACGTTGTCCCATCAGCTTGCAAGTTGATGTCGTTCCTACGCCACCTCCTTGGCTATAAAAGTTGCCTTCCTGTCACCGTCTTCTCTTTCCAGAACAGAGTTTCCCGCCCCAGCGTGAATCCCACCGGTGAGCGCCCTCACCGCTGCATCTCCGGTCACGCTTGTCCGTCCGAAGCAGCTCCTGACTTGTGTGCATCTTGTTGGATAGGTCTTGGAGCCGGACATCGACCACCAATGCCTGGAGTCAAGCTTCCGCCGCTGCCTTGACCCAATGCTAGTGAGAGCACCATTCGTGTGCCCCCTTCTAGGTTCATCAATTTTAAACTGTCTCACACCATTTGTGGGTGCTTCTCCAGCTGTAGGACACCTTCAAGCCACCATCGACCACCGCGAACACCTTGCCGACACCGGTGAGAATCTGCCTCCCCGTGGAACCCCTCTTTCCTGTGCCTCCCCAAAGCTTCCTGTGTAGTGGTGAGTTCCCCGTGCCGCTTGGAGAATTTTGCCCCAACTCCGGCAACCCCTTTTCTGTCAGCGAGCTAGCGCCGCCCTCGCCAACGCAGCTGCGCCACCGCATGTCCAGGCCGGCCTTGGGTCATGCAAGGCTAACTGGACTCGGCAGGCTTCATTTTCCCTGTCGGTCGTTTGGACCAGGCTGGATTGAGCCTGCTGAGCACAGTAGCTTTTGTCATTTTCCTTTGAATTTATTTTGAATGAATTCAAAGGAATCTAAAATCTTCCAAAATTCATAGGTTGAATAAATTTATGAAAAATATGAAACCACTTCGAATAGTTGAATTTAGATAGTTTCCCCAAAATAAAAATATAAAACCTATTATTTCATTTATGATTTAATACATAATTTTCAAGAGTTAATCAACATTAATTCACAACTAATTATCTAGAAGTCCAAAATTAATGAAACTTTGCGCAAAATTATATCTTTGCAGTACCATCATGTCAAAAATAGTTTCATACCATTGCATGATCATTAGCTATGCTAATTACTTGGTGATTAAATTGCATAGGGTTGAATTATCTCAAATATTTTTGTTGCGCCTTGCTTATGACCCCCCCCCCAACCCTAAGTAAACCACTCAAACCATGTAATTGGTGGATCTTGGGCCATTTACCTTCCAACACCACTCCCACCTATTAAATATGTAAGTCATGAGCATTAATGAAGGAAACTCTTCACACAAAAGTAATCAACTTCTCTAATCACCTTTCAACCCTGTAATCCATATTGAATAACTACCTTGGCTTGTCTTCGTCGTACATCATTAACTTTCTTTCATTGCATTCTATTTATTACCTGACGCTGCCTTCGAGCAGGAAGAGGTAAGGCAAGAGCCACTTGGGGGACCACAGTCACGAAGCAATGAGGAAGCTAACCCGTTTCCCGAGTAAGGCAAGCACCGGAGCACATCTTTCCATTTAGGGTTTTTGCCTTTATAAAAATATTTTTATTATGTACTTGCTTGTGGATTTATGTATAGGAGTTCAATGAAACATTAGGGGTCTTGTACCCTTGGTACCGCAGGTCACCGATTACGGCCCAAAAATCTAGATATTTTGTTTCTCTACAGCGGCAAATGGCTGGAGAATCATGCACCCCGTACCAGATATGGCCCCACCACTTCTACCAGAAGAGGAGGGACCACCACCCTAAAAAGAACTAAACCCAGGAGCAATAAGCACTAACACACTCCCTCATCTCAATAGTTGTGGGCAGACAGGGCTTCGCCACTTGTGAGCCCACTCTACCTCTTCCCCCTGGCCCGGGACACTCTCGGGCTTGCATCAGCCTCACTAGGGGGCTTTCAATACTAGGTAGGTGTTACACCATAAAATGTGACACTGTGGAAGATGGCTTGATGGGACGTGCATCGGAGGGTAACCCGGGCGAGTAAGGAGGCTAACCCGACGTTATCGTATAATCTGAGTAATGTTGAGAGAAACAGGTAACTTGGTGGTGAAGGTCGATGTGAAGGAAAATATGAAGGAAGGACTGATGAAGGCCAATACTGAGTTGCTTGAGGCTTGTGTAAGCTCGGGTAAGGCAAATTCGGTCTCAGGTAAGGCAAATGGGGTTATCCGGGTTGCTTCAGGGTTACTCGGGTTGTCTTGGGGTTACCCGAGCTATCTTAATGCATTATTGGACAAAATAAGCCTAAGTCAAGGTGGGAGGCTGATGAGGAAGTTTCAGGTGAGGCCAGTTGAAGGGTACCCGACCGGGTAAGGTGATTGTGTAAGGCTAGAAAGTAGTCAGGTGTAGCGAAATGTTACCCGACAGGGTAAGGAAGTCGGGTAAGGTTGTCGAGTATGATCGGGTCGGTAGAAGTCCGACCAAGAAAAGATTAGGTAAGGTAATTCAGCCGGGTAAGACCTTGTAATGCCGAGTAAGTAGAAGTCTGATCGGGAGAAGAATTGGGTAAGGTAATTCGGCTGGGTATGACCATATAAGGCTGGGTAAGCATTGATGTGATCGAGTAAGGCTTGGGTAAGGCACTCGGGTGAAGTTCGGGTAAGCTGTTCAGGTGAGATTTGGGTAAGCCGATCAGGTAAGATTGGGTATGCCAATAGGGTAAAGGTTACCACATAAGTTATTCGGATGAACTCAAGAATAAGATTGAGGAAACAAGTGTGAATTGAAATAGAGTCTGAGTCCAACGGGAGATCAAGGCCTTGAGTTTGAGTCAGGAAGCGTCAAGGCCGGGGTAAACTAAGTCCAAGCCAAGAAGGGTCCAAGGATGAGGAATTCAGTTCAACTAAAAACCGAGTTGGGAAGGAGATCAAGTTGAGTTAGAGTCTGAGTAGGATCAAGGTAGGAGTTCAAATAGATAAAGATCGTCAGATAGAGTCCATGTAAGTCACAAGTTGAGTTGTAAAGAGATAGGAGTCTGTTTAAAGAGTTGTAAAGAGATAAGAGTCGAGTTGTATAAATAGGGTCGAGGTGTGTGGGCCAAAGAGAGACACAATCAATCAATACAACCTTACTTTTTCACATTACTTGTTCTTAGTTTTACTAATTTTCTTAGTTTGTAGTTGCTTTAGCTACCCTTTATTGCTTTGAAGAGAAAAGCATCCGGGCTAACCTTATGAGACAAGGTTTTATCCTATTCCATGTGAGCCATCAAGTTTTCGTGCGAACATATTTTGGCGACTTCGGTGGGGACGACGTTCACGTGTTGATCGTTGCTCCAAGTTTTGCAAAATAATCAGTGATCTACGCTGATTTATCGAAGCTATGACCAACCCAAAGGAGAGTGGTGGCCAGATCGAGGTTGGGCCTCACAACACAATCGGCGTGGCAATGGAGGATCTGCCCGAGGCATAGAGGAGGGCGCTCGAGAAGGAACTCGAGGAGGAGATGGTTGAGGCGAGAAGGAGGAAGCTCTTGTGTTTCCAAAAAACACGCATGGGGGTCATCAAGAAAACCATCCTGATGATCATGACTACAGCAACCACTACATCTATGGTAACTCCTAACCTTACTCTCGAAGAGTTGGTTAAATTTATGGACGTAGCTGTAGCTAGCAAGTACGGGAATGATCTCATGAACTTTACATGTACTGTCACCAAGGACGTATGTAGTACCTTAGATACCCTCAAAATTGATCTACAAAATATGTTGCCTCAGCAAATTAGATTGGTGGTGCAGCAGGTTCACGGTGTGTCACAGGGTAAACAACCAGTAGTTGAACCTAGCACACCTTACCTGGGTAGCACATCCACACTGGGTAACACGGGCACGCTTTACCTAGGTAACACTACTACACCAGGTAACCCGGGTAACATAGCTAGTACAAGCACTTTACACCCGGGTAACACTTCGGCTATTGTTATTTACGTTGATGCTAGTTTGGTGTATCCGGGGGGTGTTTTGATGGGAAATTGGGGTAGCTCTCCGACTACTAATCTACCTTACCCAGGGTGCGTCCACTTCGAGTTACCTGGGGTTTCCTGCTCACACCACACCGACCAACCCAAACCTGAACTTTCAACATCCGTATTACCAAATCATGGCTTACGGTCCCAACTACCTCCCACGGGTACGGGTGTTCCTCACGGTCCTACTCCCGACATATTTTTCCCTAGGACATCGGCTTATGTTACTCCTAACCCGAGGGTAGAGGGTGAGGTAAACGATGGGGTTAGGGATCAAATCGCTAGGACTTTGAGGGAGTTCGGGTTTACACCGAAGGGTCGGGCTCGGTCATATAAAAAGCCGTATCCAGAGTACTTTGACACGATTCCTTATCCATGGGGTTTCTGGGTACCAGATCTAGCTCAGTTCATGGGTGATGATGCTAAAACCATGTATGAGCACATAGGGCAGTTTCTCGCACAAGTTAACAGCAAGGGCATCACTGACGTGCACAATATTAGGATGTTTCCGTTATCTCTCACCAGGGTAGCCTTTAATAAGTTTACCTCCTTACCTCCAAACTCCATAGATTCTTGGGTTAGTTTGGAGTAGAAATTCCATGATTACTTCTACAATGTGGAGGAAGAACCACGTCCTTGAGACAAAAGTACACCGAAACCGTTTCTGATTACTTGAGGTGGTTTAGGGAGGTTAGAAATCGGTATTATAACCTAACCATTGTAGAAAAAGATTTGGCCGATCTAGCTTTTGTAGGTTTGACACCATATCTCAGGGATATGTTGGATGGGTAGGAGTTTTCCGACACTAACCAACTCCTGCAGCGTGCGCTACCCTATGAGAATCGTGCTAAGTCTAGCCGATTCAGGGACAACGCTAACAAGGACAAGGAAAAGCACCACGTTAACTTCATGGATGAGGAGGCCGACGATGAGGAGGGCAACGAGATTTGCTTAGCCGAGTGGGTTGAAAAAACTAGGGATAAACCCATCTCATGCTCTTTCTTGAAGCCCAACGGAGGACAGATGGAGGAGATGAGATACACTTTTGATGTGTCAAAGTGTGATCGTCTCTTTGATCTACTACTTCGGGGAGGGGTTATACGGCTCACCGAAGGGCACATCATACCTAACACCAATATTTTAGCAAAGAAGACATAGTGTAAGTGGCACAATTTTTATACTCATACCACTTACGAATGCAATTATTTTTAGTGACTGGTACAATCGGCGATCAACGACGGCTGATTGGCTCTATGTGATGGAGGCAAGATGAAGCTCGACATGGACCCATTCCCCATTGGCATGGCCGAGCTCATGAACAAGAAGCTTTTGGTGCGCACAGATCAAGCCGAGATGACCAAGGGCAAGAACGTGGTCATTTTTGATGAATTGCGCAACCGGATGATCAAGCCCCACAACCTGGAGATTGGTGTGTGGAAGGAGAATGTGCTGCGGAAGCCAGCGAGGAGGGTAAAACCCACATCGGCTATGTTGATTCAAAAATATCAACGGCAATTGGAGCAAGACCGAAGGTACCAAGTTACCCGAGGGATCAAACAGGACAGGGTCTTCAAAGTCTGGAACCGACTGGATCAGTGAGAACCGCAGTGTACAGAGGAGCCTTGGAGAAGGATAATGTAGCACTATAGATCGGGAACCCAGGATAAGGCAAAATCGCCGGTTTACTAATCGGTCAGGTTCGGGTAACCCGGGTCACCGTGTTAACTGTACTGATGTGCTGCATGATGGAGAGGATCATGGCCATGCACGGTGTCATCCGAGGTGAACATCAATGGATGACGTGTTAGCGAGCCGGTTCCAGAGGACTAGGGTAAGGCAACAGTTCTGGAATCAGAAGATGAGAAGGACCCAAAGGGAACACGCATGGTGCTGTCCAAGGGTAGTGAGGTGGTCGGGCCGGGTTACTCAAGGCTGTCAGGGGATGCTGCAAGAGTCACGAACAGAGGAGGAGAGTGGGGTAACCCTAACCGGGTTGACCGGGTTCACCGAGAATACGACACGGATCAGCGGATAGATCGGATTACTTGGGACAGCCGAGGTAACAGGGACGGCCAGGGTAACCGAGACAGGAACCCGAAGTCAGGAAATTCTAGCCGGGTTACTGAAAATTCGGTTACTATGGAAAGCCGGGGTATGGAGAAGTCGGCTAACACAGAAAGCTGGGTTACGGAGAAGTCGGCTAACACGGAAAGCCGGGTTATGGAAAATTCAGCTAACATGAAAAATTGGGTTATGCAAGACTTAGGAAGCAGGAAACTGGAAGAAGGAAAGGGTTCTGCTCCAAGCAAAAGGCCAGCTCCACTGTGGTACCCAAGGGATATTACCAAGACACAAAAATGTAGATTGCAAAAGATGCGTCAAAGAGAGTTGGCTGAGAAAAAAAAGAAGAAGAGCGGGACTATTGGTTTAACTGTTTACGGCCATGACCAAGCCGAAGCAAATGTGGTGGGCAAAACGGATAGCTAAGGAGGAAGGCGGTAATAGTGGTGACACTAGCGGCGAGGAGGCGAGCAAGGTTACCCCTACCAGGGGGGAAACAACCTAGGATCAATTGATGGAAACCCGGAGTCGGGTAACTCCAACCCACAGTCGGGAGACCGCAACCTGGACTCGAGTAACCGCAACTCGGACTCAGGTAACACCAACCCGGGCAAGGAGAATGACCGGTAAGGAGAGGATCCGGTCCCGATGGACATCAACATGGTCTTCATGATCCCAGCAGAATTCTGTGCACCAATGGAAGACGTCGCAGAGTTGTTGTTGGGTGCAGAACGTGTCGTGTTTGAGAAGCCAGAAAATCCGGGTGCGCATGAAGCCTCTCTTCATCCAGGGACATTTGGACGAAACACCGATCAGACACATGCTCATTGATGGAGGTGCAAACATCAACATCTTACCATTGTTGCTGTTCAAGAAGCTCAGCCACATCAAAGGTGATGTTAAACGTACAAATCTTAGCCTTAGCGGTTTTGCAGGTGATCTGACAGAGGAAAAAGGGATAATCTGCAAGGAGATAATGGTTGGGAGAAACACCTTGCCTACGGCCTTCTTCGTGGAGGACGTGAAGGGATGTTACAACATGCTGCTCGAATAGGATTGCATACACGCTAACGAGTGTGTCCCGTCTACTCTTCATCAATGCATCATCCAATGGATTGATGATGAGGTGGAGGTGGTTCAAGCTAACGAGGAGATCTGCTTTGCCATGGCTGAATCTCAAGTCGATATCATGGGCGGGATGATGAAGTGCTTATCCGGTAAGGACTTGATGGGGTATGACTATATTAGCGTCGGCAAGGATGTGTTTGTTCCGATAAGTGTAAAACCGGTGATCGGTGTGACCCGGTTGGCTCATGATCTTTGATAGATGATGTCAGTTAGCAAAGATCTTGAGTGGTTGAGTAGATGCACAGTGGAGTATTGTTCATATACTGATGATGCCATGGGCGCGGTGGAGGACCTAGATAACTTAGGAAAGCTTGGCCAAGGTTTTTCCTCTATGGACGACTTAGAAAAGCTAGATATAGGTGATGGAGTCATTCCTCAACCTACATATGTAAGTGCGCATTTAAACACGAGCCAAAAATAGGAAATAATTGAATTGTTGAAGGCGTACACGTGATGTTTCACTTCAGATTACACCGAGATGCCCGGGTTAAGCAGGGAGCTCATCGAACATCGGCTACCGATTAAAGCCGATTTTAAACCGTATATGTAGGGAGCCCAGAACTTGAAGCCAGAGATCATCGGAAGGGAGAAAGAGGAGGTGGATTGGTTGCTGCAAGCCGGGTTCATACAGCCATGTCGATTTGCAGATTGGGTTTCTAACATCGTCTCGGTAGACAAGAAATACACGGGGAAGCTACGGATATGCATGCACTTTGGAAATCTCAACTGAGCCACTCTGAAGGATGATTATCCGATGCCCGTTGCCGATTTGTTGATCGATAGCACATCAGGTAACAAGATGATTAGCTTCTTGGATGGCAATGTGGGCCACAATAAATCTTCATGGTGAAAGAAGATGTGAGCAAGACCACGTTTCGCTGTCCGGGGTTCATTGGCCTATTTGAGTGGGTTGTTATGACCTTTGGCTTGAAGAATGCCGGTGCAACATACCAAAAAGCTATGAATTTAATCTTCCACGATCTGCTCGAAGTTTTGATGGAGGTTTACAACAACGACGTGGTGGTTAAGTCGGTCAGTTTCAAGGAACACATGACAGATTTAAAATTGTCCTTGGAGAGGATGAAGAAGTATGGACTGCGGATGAACCCGTTGAAGTGTTCCTTCAGGGTAACATCCGGAAGGTTCTTGGGGTTTGTAGTACATGAACACGGCATACAAATTGACCCCAAGAAAATAGGGTCCATCGGAAAGATTGGAGAATCAGTGTGCAAAAGGGATGTCCAAAAATTGCTCGGTAAGATAAATTACTTGCGTCATTTTATATCTAACCTTGCAGCGCGAGTGGAGTCTTTGTTGCCATTGGCTTGGCTCAAATATGAGAAGGAGTTCACTTGCGGGGCAGAATAGTGAGAAGCTTTTGAGAAGATCAAAGAATACCTCATGTCTCCACCCGTGTTGCGAGCTCTGATAGCTGGGAACCCATTCAAGATGTATATTGTCGTGCAAGAATGGGTTATTGGACCTGTTCTACTACAAGAAGATGGCAAGGAGTTTCAGGTAGCATATGTGAGTCAACATCTAATTGATGCTGAAACACGATATGTTTTCATGGAAAAACTTTGTTTATCTTTATATTATGCGTTCTCCAAGTTTAGGCATTATATCATTTCTAGTTCTTGAATAGTGGCTAGTCAATACAATGTTATTAAGCATACGTTGTTAAAGCCAATCTCAAGTGGAAGGATAGGTAAATGGGCTTATGCGCTAGTTGAATATGATTTAGCCTATGAACCATTAAGATCGATGAAGGGGCAAGTAGTTGCTGACTTTATAGTCGATCATGTCGTAGATGTGGATCACTCGGTTGATTTTGTCCAACTCAAGCTGTGGGGGTTGGTTTTGATGATTCGGTTTGTAGAAAAGGGCAAGGAGCCGGGTGTGTGATTGTTTCCCCTAGTGGTATGTACATAGATCTATCTATTAGATTAGAGTTTGCTTGCACTAATAACCAAGCCGAGTATGAGTCTTTGCTGCATGGGCTTGAATATTTGAGAGACTTGGGGGCAAGGGACGTAGATGTGTTTGGAGACTCTAATTTAATCTTGCAGTAGGTTAGGGGGATAGCCAATGCTTAGATGGGGTGCTCAATTCTTATCGGGATAGATGCTTAGATATTATCATATTGTTTGACACATTTAGTATTAAGCATATTCCTTGGGAGGAGAATAGTCAGGCGAATCGGTTAGCTCAACAAGCTTCGGGTTACGTAGTTAGCCAAGGAGTTTTTTGGGTTGCATCGGTTAGTTTGGTTGAGCACAGGTATGCATTAAGGAGCAAAGGAAAGCTGATTCTAGAGGATTCAGGTCGGTTATGGGGTAAGGAGAAACTGATTCTGGGTAACGCAAAGCGGTTACCAGGTAACACGGATCGGTTATCAGGAAAAACAGAACCGGAGTCGGGAAGAACTGAGTCGGAACCGGGAAAATAAAGCCGAGCTCAGGTAAGGGGAAACTAGTCCTGGGTAACGCAAATCAGTTACCGGGTAACATAGACCAGTTATCAGGAAATGCAGATCCAAGAACAGAACCGGGCTCAGGTAAGGTAGAACCAGGACCAAGTTACAGCTGCAGGTTACGGGAAGAGTTGGAACCAATTTCGGGTAAAGAAGACAATGAAGAATCAGTTACTAAGAAGAGCGAGTCCGGGAATGTTGGGTCACCTATAGATGAAGAAAAAATGGAGCCGATGAAGGAGTATGATTCAGTTAAGGGTGGTGGCATGATCCGAACAGATTGGAGGCTGCCGCTTTTGGAGTGCATTAGAAATCTCGGAAAGACTACAGTCAAGAAAGTCAAGTGGCAAGTGCTGAAGTACAAGTCATTAGATGATGATCTTTATCGGAGAACTATTGATGGTGTGTTGCTAAAGTGTTTGGGTAAGGAGCAAGCTAAGGTGGCAATTCAGGAAGTCCATGATGGAATTTGTGGAGCACATCAAGCGGCCTACAAGATGAATTGGTTATTATGGAGAGCTAGATTTTATTGGCCGACTATGATGGATGATTGCATTAAGTATCAAAAGGGATGTGAGGCATGTGAAAGGTTCAGGAATATACAATTGGCTCCTGTCGGTGTTATGAACTCAATTGTGAAGCCATGGCTGTTTAGAGGATGGGGATTAGATTTCATCAGTGAGATACATCCCAAATCATCTAAGGAGCATCAGTTTATATTAGTTGCTACGGATCACTTCTCCAAATGGACCGAGGCAGTACCGTTGAGGAACATGACACATCAGGAGGTAATAAATTTTGTGCAGGAACACATTATTTATCGGTTTGGAGTCCCTCAAACTCTAACAACCGATCAAGGGCCTTCATTCATGTCACACTGATTTAGGGAGTTTGCGGAGTCCATGATGATCAAGTTGTTGAACTCTTCTAGATCGG